>JAZGTJ010000333.1:0-67499 GCA_036877575.1 Botia almorhae
ATATATATATATATATATATATATATATATATGTATTACAACACACAGATATACATTTCTCAGGATTGTAGTATCATCTTTATTATTCTATAACTGATAAATACATCTGATAGAGATGTATGATATCTCATACAGTGACTGACTGAACTGACTCTTGCCACATAATATGAGAATGAAGGAAATGTGAAGTCATTAGAAGCATTATTTCAACATTGTAGTACCTCAGCCAAAAATGATATTTTTCCTCCACGCTTTGTCTTTAGGAATCAGTTAATGAAGCGCCGACAGCAGCGCAGGCGTGAGCAGGTGGCCGTGTTAACGGTTTGCACGACTGCCATTTTTGTAAAATTGTGATTTCACAGACTTCATATCCAACTCAGTTCTTCAGAGAGCAGATTTAACATCGAGACACATGCCGTGTGAACAGTGTATTTAAGACTCAGTCCTGTGAATCAGTCTAACCATCACAAGGCTATTATTGCACAGTAATATGTGGGATTATTATAACCAGCGATGTGTAATGGTAAACTACATTCTGTGTGTGTTTGAGAAGGGAGAGCGTCAGCCAAACTGTCAGTGCAAATCTAAATCCCAAGACACCCTCCATCCTACCCAACCCCCCCCCCCCATCTCCGTTCCTCAAGAGTCATTTAGAAAGACTTATTACAGCCACAATCCCTCTGAAGTAACGTGAGAGGTTTTTGGGTTTAATACAAGTAAAGCTCTGAGCAGCATCTATGACAAGCAGAAAATCGTTCTGATTTGCCCCTGCGTATGTAAAATCTAACAAAATTCATGGCTAGAGTAATGCATTTGTAATAGATGTTTATGGGGCAGGACATTTAAACAAATAAAACAGCATAAACTCCACAAATATGCTTTTAAAGTCTCGTGATACACTAGCACAAAGGCATCTATAGAGCGTTAATTGTTTGCATGATGTGAAGGACACATTGAAATTATTTTGTGTTAAAGTCCACAGTTTCTGTGCATCATGTTCTGAATCCAGAATGATTTCTAAAGCCTTGCTCAACGTTTTGATTACCATCCCCGAACTTCACCATGCACATCACACCTCCACCCCATGGGTCCTTCTGTTAGTGGTTCGTCACCCGTTGTGTTTTATGTAAATATTTCCAGTCTGTAGTGATCATTGCATCGGCCCTGAAGCTCTACAGTGACCTTTCACCTCACATGACCTTTAACAGCCCTTAACCAATCACAATCCAGCTTCGCCTGCTATAGTTACAGTAGCATATACTGTATATCCATCCAGTCCAGGTTTCATTTTTTAAATATTTTACGTTGTTGTTTGATAAACAGGCTTATATGTGACATATAAAAGGATACAAAATCCAGTCGGTAAAAACATTGTCTACATTTTGCCACTCAGTGCTTTCTTTTAAAGATATTCATTCTGTGAGATTTTACAATGAACAGAATCCCACATTTAATCCCTCAGTATGACTAACACACAAATCTGTCTCTTTAGATGTACAAGAGCATTTTTTAGTGCATGCCAAAGTGAACAGAAAGAGAGTTTGGGTTTCTTTAATGTACATCTAATGAAAAATGTGACGCACATTCTTGCTTAATAGCAGTATAAACATAACGGGCAGACTACCGATTACAGACATACATTAGTATCGCTAACATCTTATGAAAGATTTGCAATAATACCATGTAGTCTATAATAGTGACTGTATATATCTCATAATTTCCCTGTTTACTATTGGTTTCTTTATTTCCCTTTATTCATATACTACGTCTCTATATGCTTTTTGTTCCTTACAGAAAATGTGACTCCATGGCTTTGTTATTATTTTGATCATTTATGAAGGGTTAAATATCCTCTGATTATCAGGTGTGTGTTTGTTCTTATGTCACATACAGGGAAGAACGAGATGCAAGTTTTGCGCAGCGGAAGGCCGAGAGAGCGACAGTCCGGTCTCACTTCAGAGACAAATACAGGCTGCCAAAGGTAACAGTCTTAAAATATATTCCCCATCCGACAGCACAGAGAACAGAGGCTGTGTGAGAACACACTCACCTCTGTATTACAGGCAAAACAAATGTGTTTAACTATCATATAAATGATGAAGTGTTAAAGATGATGTAAGATATTTCAGCCATTGCGTTCAAGGACACGCCCCTCAGCAAAGCCCCGCCCTTCAAAGCATGTCAACACTCGAGTGATTCAGAGGCTAATGAGAGCTTGACCGACTGGGTAATACTCTGACTGGTTAAAAATCTGCAGTGTTGTCTTTGTTTCAGAATGAAGTTGATGAGACTCAGATTCAAGCTGCTCGAGATGATGTGGAGCTTCCCACTGAACTGGCCAAGATGATCGCTGAAGATAACCAGGAGGAAGAGCACAAGCAGTCCATCCTGGGCCAGCTGACCAACATCCAGAACGTGGACGTGGGTCATCTGAAGGGCAAAGCTCAGGCCACGCTGGAGGACCTGAAAAATTCTGCTGAGAAGTGTTCAGTCATGTGATCTCTCTCTCTCTTTCTTTCTCTTCCCTTAAGAAAACTTGTCTCTCCTTATCTGCTCTGTATCTCCTCCATCATCATCTCTCCATCTCCTGCACACACACACACACACACACACCTATTTCTATATTCAGTGTGACCTGTAGGACAGGGTTTGTTTCATAATGCTGATATTGTTTTAGGGGTTTAGATCTCAAGTGTGTTCTGACCCTGACCGGCCTCATTGTCTCATTTGGACAGTCTGAGAATCATTCCTGGGTGAATCTCAGGAAACATGAAACACGCCCACATTTCACCTCAAGATCCGGACAGAAAATATATTTAACAAAAAACTTTTTCGCCATTGGGGTTGGGTGATTGAGTAACGTTTTGTATGTTTTGTGATGTTACAAAACGGTCCCAACGGTCTTTTAAACAGAGTGGGTTATATTATATGTTTTATTTCATTCTTTTGATTTTGGGGTGAAATATGAGCTTGACATGTTCTAGACGGGTTTGTGATGGACCCACATAATCCAGCTGTCTAACAGGCTCAGACTGGAGGAGGTCTGGATTATTAAAGCAATAGTGGGTTTATGATTCTGAGTTCTGCACTAATAATCCATCAGTCTGTGGACCCTTAATCATCATCATGAACAGCTTTCATATTTAACACTGACCCCTGCTGAAATTGATGCCCTTTGACCCTTATTGAGTGGTGCTGTTTTGTGCAGGTGTCGGTTTGGTGTCATCTTGATGTATTGTCCACCTCTTTCTTTCTTTCTTGTCCTCTTATGGACATTTTTACTCTATCAGTAAAATCTTGGTTTGAGCGCAGGATGCGAGTCAGTGTGAGGTGAGAGTTTGTGAATCAACGCGTGTCGTTTTTATTTTAAAAGAAGAGGAAAAAACATCGAAGCACTTTTGCGTGGTTACGTGTGTGTTCTGTGACGTGTGATCGCTGGTTCGTGTTGTCTGTCTCTTCGAAGCCACGCAGGAAATTCTGGTTTTGTAAGTATTAAATGGCTTCCATCTAGGGATGTTTGCAAAAAAACATGAAGCAATATTGCAGTTTCTGATCTAAGTGTAGGACAGAGCTGATAATAGCCAATAATATGAGGAATAAGTCTGAACAGAAGTATTCAGAGGTTAATTTTCCATTTGATTTTATTTTACTTAATAAAGTAAATAGTTATTAACTACTTTTCAAATGGAAAGAAATGATTTTATTTCAGCCCTCTTCTACCTTAATTGTTTCCTCAGTGGACTGCACTAGAGTAACATAATTACCGATGTAATGTTTTCATGTAATTACTCTGCTGTGATTTCTAGACCTTGCTGATTTTTGATTGACTGTTGAAACTGTAATAAATATATTTGTACGAAAATAGTGACGCGTGTGACGTGATTTGTCCTCGCGGCTCAGTGACGTGTTGTACTGTGTCTGAACAGCAGGTGGAGACATTATCAACAGAGAAACAGACGTCACGTCCTGCCGCTCAGCCAGTGATTTAACACACTGCGTTTTGTGTGTGAAGGTACCTCCTAAAGAAGCTGTTTTCATACCGTCTTCCAAAGGCACAATAACATCTCAAATGATTTTGAACACATTCAAGTGCACTTGAAACCTTATCAAACAAATATGTAATAACTACAATGTGTGTTTCTGAGTAGAAAATGACAGCATGCACAGGATTGTGGGATATCACAGGCAGCTTGGGATGCGTCTGTGCTGCCAGTGTGTCCTGCATTCAGTGTGTCTCTGTTTACCGCCTGAGTCAGCATTTGTAATCACGCCAGCAGACCTGAACAGTATTATATGTAATATACATTCTATTACATATACATTGATCATCATACACATTTGGCCTGTGCCAGCTTTGTTCTGAAACAGACTGCTGGGGCTGTTGTGGTTTTTCTGCTAAAATCAGAGTGGTTTACATCTGAATAGCAGAAAACCACTGATCTCAAGTGTGCTATAAAAGACAGAGCAGTAAAATATATTGTTGTGGAAAGTCTCTCTATTGACGGGCCACTGGGCTACTGCATGGCTAGTCGGACACAAAGAGGGTGAAACGGTCCAGAAAACACTTTTGTGGCCCTTTTCTTCTCCATCAGGGTGATTAGAACACCCCGAAAAGAGCCCGAGAGGGATGGGGGGTTGAAACCTGCCGGGTGTGTGTCCGTTTATACAGGGGCTTGTTCTGGGGTCTGTGCTAAAGAGAAACAGATTTGTTTTTCTGAGCTTAAATTGAAGAAGTGGTTTGCAGATGTTGAGCTTCCAACAGAGGAATGTGTTCCTCTCTCTCTCTCCCTCTCTTTCCCCTGTTGGGGTTTTGTGTTCTTAATACAGTGAAAGAGAAAGCGAGAGACAGGCAGACCACACAGCTCGCCGGTTTCATGAAATTTATAAACATTTTATTTATCCTGTACAGGAGGTGAGGTCTGCCAAACACTGCGTTACTAGGAAAGGAATCTCATGTCGGTTAAGTCCCCATTTACAACCAATAGAACAACAGAGTCCATAATGAAGAGAGCTGAAGGTTCGAGGAGCGGTGGGGAGGTGAGGGAGTTTTGAGAGGAGTTTTGGAGGAGGGGACTCTGTGCGTCAATGCCTAGCAGAGCATGAAACTCCAGAGAGACAAAGACACGCAGGAGAACCACGACTGAGAAACGGAACATCAAAATAACACGAAGAATTCAAACCAAAGGTGATTTTTCTGCTTGCAGGAGAAGAAAAAAGCAAGTGAATGTAGACATGAACTCACAGAGGAATCTGATGGCTTGGGAAGTGGCCAGACCGCATGGGTGACTGCTGAGATTTGTTTCTGGCTGAAAAAGGTACTTTTGGGATCACTTGTGATACATGCTCAACAAACTGATCCCTGAACTTTTACAAAACAATGTTTTTACGTTCATCTCACTCGGCTTGTTGACGTGTACATGTTTAGTCCCAGCATTAGGACCGGATTAATGAGGATTTATGTGGACTAGCAACATGCATTTAATCTGAGTTTATAAAGTAGAAGAGATGGAGAGCTGCTTCATTCCTGTTGCGTTTCTCCTCTCGTTCCTCATGACACTCCATGCGCAGATGATTTGTTGGCAAGCGCTGCTCAGGTGCCATAAGGAGCGCGACTGTGAGCTTGCCTATGATCAGTACCTCATCGCATGCGACGGGAATATTCGTGGGATCAGGCGTCAGTGTCCGAGCCACTGCATCAGCGCGCTCATCCGCCTCAACCAGACCGCCGGCGGACCGGACCTGGAGACCTGCGACTGCGGGACGGACGCTGAGTGCCTGCGAGCCAAACGTGCCGTTGAACCGTGTCTGCCGCGGACGCTTCCCAGCGGCGCAGATGGGATTGGCTGTACGGAAGCCCGGCAGCGTTGTGAGGATGATCCCAGCTGTCATTCGTCCCTGACCGCCTACCTGTCCCGCTGCGGACAGCTGTTCAACGGGAGAAAGTGTTCATCCCGATGCAAGTCAACCATAGAGGAACTGCTGTTCATGCCAAACGGGATGATGCTGAATCAGTGCGTGTGCGATGGCTTGGAAAGGCCGTTTTGCGAGGTGGTCAAACAGAACATGGCCAAACTGTGTTCTATAGGAGATCACGGCGTCTCTGTTGATCATGATGTTCTGGATGATGTGTACGAGGACGAGGATTATGAGGTAAAGCCAGGCAGAGAGGTGACAGACACAAATGTTCTGATGTCCTTTTCAAGTGCCATCTCTGTTTCTCAACAAGTAGTTTTACTTTGCAGTCTGTTTGTTTCGGCTCTCACCTGTGTTTGAGGCCGTCTGCTATCACTCTACTGTACTGCTGTACTGTACTGTACTGTACTGTACAGTCAATAAAGTTAGTGGATGGCCAGACTCTGTTAAGTGTGGTAGGTGAATGTTTATTGTTGCTGAGGTATTGAGTGTATCCATTCAGTCCTTCTCGAACCCACAACTCAGTGATGTTTGTCCAGACTAAAGGATTCTCCCCAGCACCTCTTAACTCAGCTGCCTCACTCTAAACTCACTGCAGTCTTTGATTTCAGCATGACGCAACTCTCCTCTGTGGCGCTTGAAGTGTCTTTAGTAAAACAAACAGTGGACTTGCGTGAAGAGTTTGCAGAGTTTCTCCTGCCAGCAGATCTTCATTGTCCTCACATCTCACTTCAAATATTAGCAGTGTGCAGCCGGATAAAGAAGCTGCTGCTGGGATCAAGTGCTTCATTGGAGTGAAGAGGTCCTTCAGATGGTCTCACCACTGCTTCTCAGTTCTGCTCCATTCTCCTCGTGTCACCTCACTCAATGACAGAACCTCATCTCAGCTCACAGGGAATGTTCCCAGAACGTTGACTAATGTTCTCTAAAAGTTATTCCGGACGTTTGTATAAAAACTTTAGTATAATGTTTTGCCACATTTGTCATTGGTAAACATCCTAAAAATGCTGGCATAAAAACTTTATTCTAAATTGTTAGTGTAACATTTTAAAAACGTTACAGAATTAAAAACATGTTTGAATAACATTCTTCCAACTGAGCAATAATGTTAATACAATGTCTAAAAAACGGTATGTTTTGAACATTCCTAGGACATTCAAAATAACAAGTTTACTTAAATGGAAACATTAGTGAAATGTTCTTTCAACCGATAATTGTTAGCTGGGATGTTGGTCTGCAGGACTGCTCTGAGGATACATGATGACACAGCACAAGGTAGATGAAGTGCATTGAAATGTCTTTGTTTGTTTATGTAAGTGCCTGAACAACAGTCTGTGTTGAAACAGTTTAAACTTGAGCAGTTTAGTGTTGAGATTAAAGATTGTTTTTGGTCCAATAAATGAAGCTAATGTTTGTTTTCAGCACTTTTACATCTCAACGGCTTGCCTTTCTTTCTGCACATAACATGATAAATGTGCTGTAGGCTTAAATGTGGAAATAAGTTCTTTAGGGCCTCAAAATAATTCTCTGCAAGTGTGAACTCAAAAACACTTACTGTAGCAGCTCCAGGCTCAGTTCACATGTTAGCTTGTTCCAAAACGTGTGTCTGTGTGTATGTTTATAACTAGCTACCTGAATAATCTACTGGCCTTTGAGTACTAAAGTTTGTTCAGAATGTAAATGTATGTGGTTGGACCACATGCTGGCCGTCGTTCGGTCAAGTGTTTGTATTTGCATACTTGCATACTTGTGTTTTTGCCTAATTATCAAGTTACTGATCATGTGATAGCTGAAGAATATTGAGCATCTTTCCCACAGTCCTGAGACAAGCGACACTGTGGATAAACCAGACATAACGTGCTGATAGTGGATTATTTCTGTTGATGTTTCAAATACTTCAGGCAAAAAAACAAATGAGGTCACTGCTCATGTCAAGCTCGTTCTAAAACCTTAAACTTATGAGTTTAAAAACGTATGAGTTTTATTATGAATTCTAAAACCTTTAAATCCCAAGACGTCCCTGAAAATCACAGAAGCCTGAGGGGCTTCAGTCATTCACTGGGAATGGTTTTCTGGGAAAACAGAGAGCACAGGATCCGCCTACCTCAAGGTACACATTTCAGTCCCTCTTTCCTCCCTCATGAATGCCCCCACCCAAACGACTGGGAACAAAATCAAAATAAACAAAAGCAGGGGAGAGGGTTCGAGGACGGGGGAGGGGCCAATGGTGACACTGAGCTGGAGCCCATTTTTTCATTTATCTCCTGTCAGGACTGTGGGTTACGTTCTAGAGGCAGTATTGTGTTCTGCCAGTACAATGTTCTATTCATGACACGTCAATGTACGGGGATCTGTGTGTGTGTGTGTGTGTTTCTCAGCCTCGGGTAGATTAACATCACACACGCACACAAACCCTTCCTCCATTGAGCTGATGTTGATTTTGAGAACGGACCCAGCAGAACTGGCATAAGAAGGAGGCCAGTAACAACAGAGCTGTTGTGTGTGTATGTGTGTGTGTGATTAGTACCTGTATTCTCTCAGGGCTTTAATAAAACCTTCTAGCATATCTGAAGTGAAAATCGAGATCTCATGAGATCGTATCAGCCCAAGAAAACTCTCACAGGAAGTCGACGCAGACATTAAGCATGAATGCTTCAGTTAGCTGAATAAGGTTGTGTTCTTTGCTTTGTGATGGTTATCAAAACACATGACTGCTACAGGCGCGCTCATGTTTATACATATATACTGATACCTAAACCTCTATATATATATACTGATACCTAAATCTCTCTATATATATACTGATACCTAAACCTCTATATATAACTCATCCTGCACTGTTCATGTATTGAGCATGAACAGAACGTCAGTCGTGTATTGTAGAAGTGGTTGCTTTCTAAATAATAGATTAGGGACTAAAATGAGACACAAATAGTAAACATTCTCTTAAAACAGAGAAAAACATTGTTATTAATAAAAATAAGATTGTGTGTATGTTGCTTCTGTTGACTGAAGGTGGAACTTGTGAAAAAAATCACTAAAGAAAACAGTTTATCACCAACAAAAATTCATAAATATTCATTTAAAGAGACAGACACATTAAATACGCATTAATTCCGTAACTTAGATTTATTTGATAAATCAGCATTTGCAAAACTTTCCTTCCTAGAACACACACAGAAAAATGTTTAAATATTAAGGACTCATCCGAATAATTGGTCAGTAGAAACAGTAAAATCGTTTTTGAGTTTGGACCGTTGTGCAACAATTTAGTGTGATGTACATGAAGAATCATCATCTGAATGTGGAAAATTCAGAGGGAATCAAGGTGGTTTTCCCATCATGACATCTCAAGCATTGCTCTTTGTTTCAGGTATAAATGAAAACAAGATTAAATAAAGTTTAGCAGTGCAGCTCCAGAGAGCGACAGCAGTTTGAACAGTTTTCCGGGTAACAATCACATTGTATTATTCACACTTGAGAAGATCCAATCAGATCCTGTGAATGCTCTGGCCATGTGACATTCTCTGTTGCCATGGCGAGAACCCTCCGTTCACTGTAAACAACATGCTGAAAGAGAGAGAGTGTAAACACATTATACTGTATGTCTGTCTATGTATGTAGCTGCATATTAGATCATTATTTTGTAGATAATTAACATGAGGTAATAATAGAGTTCACAGCTAATGAGATAATGTTTGGTTATATTTTGAGGACCTTGACATCAGCTGATAACTGTGGTCACATTAACAGAGTTTCAATGGAAATGAATTTTAAATTCACGTGGCTTTTAAAAAACAGATATCTCATCAAATACAGCACACATTCATAACCGCTGCGATAACAGCGTCTGTACGTACAGGATCTGACGGATTCAGCCACAGCGTCTTTCTTTAGCGATTCATCCGTCTGAGTTTCTTGCATCTACAAACACATCTGAACTTTAGAAGACACGAGTCACATGTTCACAGATATCAACAGACAGGAAGTCACATGACACTCACCCTCATCTGCTCTTTGAGGTATTCCGCTCGACTCATAAGACTTTTAATCTGCAAGTGAAAATCAGGTGAGAAACGACGACATTATTCCACTGTAAACCCTCTCGTGTAAAACTATAACTCCTGTACAGAACACAACAGCTCAATTTATAAAACCTGTAGCAGCGTTAAATATGATGTAATATTAATTATTATTTAATTATTATTAAAGCTGCTGTATTAGACCATTGTGATGGGGGTTTCACCACTTAAATGGTGAACATTCTTTTGTCATTTTCTCAGTTCTCACTTTAAGGAATGTACATCACTTCAGAGTTCCTTAGTTTATAAAACTATGTGGTATAAAAAAAAATCAAGCAGCTTAAAGCAGCTTTTAAGAAGAAAAATCAGAGCAGTTCAGAATGACATAAGGGAGACAAAATGATGACAGAAGATTTATTGTGTTATTGTAAGTGATTTGTGACTTAAAGAGGAAATGACGACTCTCTGTGACATCATCACACATCTCCCTCTAATGACGTGTTTAAGGGTCAGAGGTCACACAGTTTATTCTCATAAACACACATCTGAACCTGCTTTACAAAACACCTCAGAACCAGCTCATCACACCCAGGGCCGGTTAAACACACGTCAGGCGTGTGTGAGACGTGTTAGTGTGAAATGTCTGGAGTGATACAGGCATGTGACAGCGATTAATGCGCTCATAATGCAGCACGTCAGACAGACGTACTACGCATGGGGAGATGTAGGAGAAACTGCGCTGAGCTCAGAGCTTAAACCCTCCAAAATAAACACTTACACAACAACTGACAGACACGTGAAAAATGGATTTTCTCACCTCGCTGTGGAGCAGCTCTCGTCGACGGCCGTGAGACTCCGCTGGGCGAGAGAGAGAGAGAAACATTACTGCTCATTTCTGCATGTGAAACTGATTTTCTACAAGCGACAAGCTTTCATCTGCTTCATTTTTCATTCAAACACTATCGGAAGCTCTTTTTGTTATTAAACCTCATGATTTCTGCACAGTGTCTGTGCTAACTGTTTCAACAGTCTACGGCTGTTTTGATTAGTGCGGCCCAGCCATTAGCAGCGTGACAGATCAACGGCAGGAGTGTAACAGCCAAAAAAAACAGCAGTAAAAGTGTAATCCAGCAGAGTTCTGGCTGAGGGTTCGGAGAGAGGGGTGGTCTCGAGTGGGGGGGTCTTGGGGTTCTCGGGTGGTGGTCTCGTATCGCCCTTCATCCTGCGGCAGTTGACTGAATCCTTCTGTACTTTAGGAGATCACAGTTTTCATTTGTTACAGGATTCAATAACAGTGAGAAATGAAGAGAGCTGTTCTCAACGAGATCCAGACGGCAGAGATCAAACCACACACGCTGCCCTGGCACCAGATCATCATCACATCTGGTCGCTCTCCTCCGCCGTCTGTACTGCTCATGAGGTTATTAAGCTGGATTTTTACATTTTATTAAAAATATTTTGGTGTTGGGCAAGGGTGGCTGTCTGGGTGTTGTTATGCGGTTGCTATGGTTTAATGTGTGGTCGCCAGGGCTTTGCTTTCTCTCTGTCCCATACTTTCACATTTCTGCATCACACTCTCTCGCTCAGCTCATTAACAGTAACCCAATATGTGACCTCAGTATGAGGTCATCAGCTGGCGTCAGTCTGTATCAGTCTGACACATGACCGTTTCAGATCACATGAACTCTGAAGGCCGGAGTAAGTCAATGAACTTTCTGCCTGATCCTCCTCGTTCCTAATGTTGACCTGTGACCTCAGAGCATCTCCAGAATATAATTATTAACACCTAATGAACAGGCCAGCAGATAATGAGGTCATGATGTGCTTGCTTATACATTTAATAATTCAAGTAATAATTATTATCTTGTGTTTATCTCCAATACATTTTACTGTGCAGAAACACTTTCTGACATGTTTAAGTGTTCAGCCTGAATAGAGCTCAAACCGTGATTACGTCCATCAACGAACCAGATTCAAGAAATTTGAGGTTGTTTACACCTGCAACTAACAAGAGCACAGCACTAAATACAGGTGTAAACAGGACTGATCACACTGTAATCCCAGCTAACAGGCAATGCTTTTAGAACGCTGGATAATGTTCTCTAAAAGTTCTCTCGACGTTCTCAAAAATGTTCCTGCAGTAATGTTAGTAGAACTTTTTTAATGTTACATATCAAAAACTTTATTCTTAAGTAGTTAGTGCAATGTTTTAAAATGTTACAGGATTGAAAAATGTTTGAATGACATTCTTATAAACAAGCAATAACGTTAATACAACATCAACATTGAAACATTCGGACAACCTAAAACTGTTAGCTGGGAAATGACGTGTCATAAACAGACCTTGTCAGTGATGACATCATGTATGTAGTGATGACATCAGAGAGAGATGAAACCTTACCGGCGAGAGCCAGAAGCATTTCTCCCAGACTCTGCTGATATAACTCTAGAGTGTCCGAATCTTCAGCACCACTCTCCTCCTGCAAACACAGACCATCAGAACTCCATTACCCATAATGCAACACTGCAGCTCGACTGAGACACCTGCAAATAATCAAAACAGTTACCCGAGCAACAGCAGCGGACGCCAACTCCAGAGCCGCCAATAAACGCGGCTGATCCCTGGACATTTCTGGAAAAGAGTGAAAACCGAAAGATTACAAAACGGCGTTTTGTAATGTATTAGTTATTAGTGCTCCAGTACTGGTTACCTATTAATAAGTTCCGGGTCGACTTTGCCTCCTCGAAACAGATCTTGTTGTCTGATTTGACCAGAGCTTTGAGCTCCTCAGCACGAGAAACATACTGATTCACCTGAGAGAAAACAGCCGCTATTTCAAATGAAACATTTCCTGTAGTTCTTTGTACGACTACACAAGTCTATCATGATACATTAACTGTGTTTATTTTTTACAACAGCCTCAGTGCTGATAAGTGTTTGTTACATGAAAACAGCAGCTTGATTCTGCTTGTGTTCTACAAGTGTGAAGAAATGTGATTTTGACTGAGTGACCTTTAGTCTCAGCGCCTCTTTTCTCTGTCTGTCGGTTTCATCTGCAGGTGAAGATCAGATGTGAGCTCACAGATAACAACACGGTATTCTTACTGTAGATGTTTTTGTCTTACAGTTAATAGCAGGAACGAAGTGTTCCAGTGCGCTGCAGTACAGAGACAGCGCTGCGCTCCTCTCTCCATCCTGGTCCTTCTGAACAGCCTGTAACACCAGAGCTTTCTAGAAGACAGACAGATAACATGTCTATCGTACACCCGCGTACTGTGAACGACACAGCACGTTCATTTACACTCAGAAACAAAGCAAAGTGCACACACGCTAACACACTAAACAAACAAGCCCTTCAGCAATTCTTCACCGAACAACGTTTGTCTGCAGAACGACAGCGAAGTTTATCAAGCTGTTGTCTGACACCTGAGATCAGAAGCAGCCGTTCTGCCACATCACGACTCAAATAAACATGAGAAACTGCTAGTGTGAAACACACACACTCACACACACACACACACACACTCACACACACAATCACACACACACACTCACAGCTTTCCCCAGGCTCTCTGCACTCGGCATGTGTTCCAGGTCTACAAAGGGATGCAGGAAAAACTCGTCAAACGTGATGCGGGCATCTGGATCTCTCTCCAGCAGTCGCAGCAGCAGATCTCTGCAGTCACGAGAAACTCTGACTCCAGACGGCAGCTACACACACACACACACACACACACACAGCATGTTATTCATTGTCTCAGTCTCAGCTCGTGTCAGTCTGACGCGCTCTGCTGTAGTACAACTGCGCTATCTAGAGGATGTACAGAGAGTTTAACATCACTGCTCAGATCTGCAGTTCTGCGCCACAAGCTGCACCAAACTAAACAATGATCAGTGCTGCATGTTATATAACATTATTTGATATATTTATGGTACCTGACAAATCTGAGCAAAACTTCCTTTGGGCGACTTCCACATTTGTAAAAACACTATAAAAATATAGTAAATAACGTGTTTTTATTTGACAAATTGCTGCACATTTTCTGTTCAGGTTAGATTATAGTGTTTATAACAAGCTGTGTATTAAAACAATAAATGTTTATAGAACGTCTCTGTTTAGACAGTCTGTGTGTGTGTGTTGGGGGGGGGTTAAGGGTGAGTTATGTCAGATGTCAGTCTCACCTCCACCGGTTTCTCACTGCGGATTTTCTCTTCTAGTTCAGCAAATGATCGAGATGCGAACGGAGCGCGTCCAAATAAAGCCTCTATGTGCACACACACACATAAAATCCACACAGACACACACACACAAAACACACACACACACACACACAACACAGACACACAGGTCAGTTATTTCTCAGGTGGAGGTCAGAAGCTGAGCTGGTGTTTTCTCAGAATGAATGTCTGTCTCTCACCGAAGAGAATGACGCCAACTGACCACAGATCCACTCGAGCATCATAATGTTTTCTGCAGAGCATCTCAGGAGCCATGTAGAGCGGAGAACCTCGAAGAGCTTGCTGCTCATCCCAGGGGGACATGTACTGAGCAAACCCAAAATCTGCAGATTGGACAAGTCACGTTTCAGATGCTTTAAAATAACCGATGTTAGTAATCAATAATATATCAATATTGATGTTGCTGCATCAATGTAATGCAGAAACTGCAGCGATCTGCTGCACGAGAGAGAAGATGCACCCGCCAGCTTTAACGCATTTCCACTCAGCAGGATGTTCTGAGGTTTGAGATCCAGGTGAGAGATGTTCTTCTCGTGGAGAAACTGAAGAGCACACGCTGAACACACACACAAGAGCAGGAGATCAACAAACAACATCACTTCTGTGTTCCTCTGGTTCTTTCATTAATGTCATTGGGTTTGCTGTCAATCCATCACAGTGTTTCTGTACCGATCTGCTGCAGACAGCGGCGTGCGACTCTCTCTGGAAGAATCCGCCGACTGCGGATGAAACGAGACAGATCTCCTCCTGAGCACCACTCCAGAATCAAGTAGATGTTCTCATTGTCCCACTGACAGACACAGACCAATATACATATAGTTAATCATAAACCTATAGTTAGCTAACGTTCTCTAAATGTTCTCGCAAAGTTCCCAAAAACCATTTTTGCAGTAACATTAGATGAACATTTCTTAACATTTTATCTTATATCACAACAATATGTTGAAGTTGTTAGTGAAACGTTTTGGAAAAGTTACTGAATTTTAAAATGTTTGAATAACGTTCTTATAACCAAGCAATTACATTAATACAACATCTAAAAACTGGATGTTTTGAATGTTTCTAGAACATGTTTCTAGAACAGACACTGTAAATAACCTGGAAATCTCGCAGCTGAACTATATGAGGGTGTCGAATGGTCTTCAGGATCTCTATCTCAGTCAGCAGATTCTCCATCGAGGATTTGTTGAGACTTTTCTTACTGACCACCTTCACAGCCACCGCCTCCCTGCTGTCAGTCTGCAAACAAACAAACAAACTGTCAGTCTGCAAACAAACAAACTGTCAGTCTGCAAACAAACAAACTGTCAGTCTGCAAACAAACAAACTGTCAGTCTGCAAACAAACAAACTGTCAGTCTGCAAACAAACGAACAAACAAACTGTCAGTCTGCAAACTAGTCACTCAAACAAACGCGCAAGAAAAACATGTAAACAATAGAAAGCGAAAATAAAAATAGTTAAAATAGTAATTATGAATAAATAAACACCTTTCTGAAAGCTTTATAAACTGTGGCGTATGTGCCGCTTCCCAGTTTCTCTGTGAGAATAAAGTCTCTGAGCTTCGGCGGAGCGAAACCTGCAGCCATTCCGAACCGAACCGATATCCAACAAACTGATCAATAGTCAATAATAATAATAATCCATAAACCCAGTGCGCGTTTTCCTGCCCTGATCAAAACCATTTAAATGCAAGATTGACCCGCAGACTGCTGACATTACAATAAATACAGATCGTGTCCGATTTCCGAGGATTATATCATAATCATCAAATAAACGCGTTTACACGCGAACCGTCGCGCTCTGTTTACTTCCGCGTGATGATGTCACCGCTCAAGACGTCACACGCACGCTGACGCCACCGAGCGCCCCCTGCCGACACCACGCGGCACTGTATGAAAGTGTTTCTGTTGTGCCACATTAGAGAATTAAACGTTTGCCTCTGATGTCTTTAACGTTTCCCTAACGTTTCTGTTAGTAACAAAACATAAAAAAATGTAATGTTATAGGAACGTTTAGAACATCTGTTTTTTTAGACGCACAGCGTTATTGCTTAAGTTATAAGAACATTGTTCAAACATTTTTCAGTTTTGTAACTTTTAAGACGCTCCTCCTAACAATTTAAAAAAAACGTTTCTGAGATATACGATGTATAATTTTAAAATAGTTATATGCTAACGTTACTGCAAGAACGTTTTGATAACGTTAAGAGAACTTTTATGGAACGTTAACCAATGTTCTGATAATGTTCACTGTTAGGTGGGAAGGTGCCTGATCTTCTATACCAGTCACATGCTGGTTCACTGTAGTAATGATCTGTGCGCTTCTCTTCAGCGGCCAGTGGATCAGATTTGATCAATGAAGCTGCAACAGTCTGTCATGAAGTACGACACACCCAAACTTCCGGTTATATTGCGCCATCAAGTGGAGCGACACCTGTAACTGTTTAATGTACGAATTATATACATCAAGCTGTACAGTTCTTAATAATCATCTACCTGTGTGATCTCAAGCATCTCTGATCGCGTTATGGACTTTGTCATAGAGTTTGAAGGACCAGCGAACCTTTTTCTGCACGGATAAGCCAAGAGACCACAGTAGAAAATGCTACTGGAATTTCTATAATGTTTTTAAACGCATTTACAGATTTACTGACGATTTTTGCGCATGTCAGAACTACTGGCATATTTTCAGTGAGCCCCCCCCCCCAACAGTAAATCTGTTGTCTTATCTAAAATAAACTTGTTTTTGTTATCTGCTTGTTTTTATGTATTCTATAAACACTGTTTATAGGTTTATATGATTTGTGAATACAGCTAAATTATGCATGATCAAAAAATGAAGCAATCGAAAGCAGCCGTCTTATGACAACATAAAACATTCCAGGCTGAAGTTAAAGGTCAAGATATAAAAACGAACTCTCGGTTAACCAGATAACCTACTTATGGCGAGATGTGGTTTTACATGGCTAGTTAATAGTCTTTATAATGGAAATAAAAAAATTCCGTTCTAGTTTATGGCATGACCCATCTCGACACATTTTACAGCTATATAATAAGGAATAGAAAATAGAAAAATTGATAACAAATGTGCCATTTATATAAAACCAAAATGCCCTACAGTACCATCTGACAGTGTAGTTAATATTTTGCAAACTTACCTGAACCATTTAAAAGTCTGTGACACAAGAACCATTTTCATCAGTGCTACAAAATCAGCAGTTGTGGTTAGTGAGTTGAACTTGTAATCAGAAGGTTGCGGGTTCGATTCCAGCACTAGGGGGTTGCAACTGACAACTGACAAATAGGTCACTGCATCTTTTCAGAGCCCAGCTTACTTCTCTCCCACTCTGAGAAACGACTCTCCCTCAGGTCCTTCTACAGCTGTGAAATTAAACAGCTGTAATCTCCTAACAGGCGGCTAACACAAATTAGCACAAGACAACTTCATACAGGGACAAACAAGTGTATCATGAAATCCTTTTGAAAGCTCATTTGACTAGTTTACTGGTCCCAGTTATAAGGAAATAGAAATCACATTTAATATCTCTTTATTATCTTAATTATTTCTCCCAGACAGCAATGAGATTAAATGGAGAGCAAATGCGAACGTTTGCTTGAGTTGCTGACTCAGATAAATCTTACAAACGTCTCCATTAGTTTCAGATGAGATCTCAACCATGTCTCAAGCTCAGCTCAGATTTGCCAAGTCCGCAATTAAAAGTAAATATTACTCAAGAATTTAAAATGAACCAAAAATTTCTCATCAAATTTACCCCAAAACAATTATTTAGTTATAATTTAATAGCTCCATACTCGTGGATGTATTTTAACAATTGTTTCATTTGTTTGTAGCAGCTTTCCTGTAGCTCAGTGGTAACAACGCCAAGGTTGTGGGTTCGATCCCAGGGGATTGCATATACTCAATGTATAGTGATCAATGTGTAGTATAATGCAATGTAAGTTGCTTTGGATAAAAGTGTCTGACAAATGCCTAAATGTATGACAAATGTCTATTTTTTTCTAAGCAATATTAGGAGAAACATCAGAGTGGAAAACAACAAGCACAGATCTTTGGGAAACACACATTTCATTTGAGAAGCAGTGAAAGGTTGTAAAAGAACAACACTGTTGAAATCGTTTCTTTTAAATTATGAACGCGTGTGTCAGTTGCATGGGTGCTGGTTTGCACTGGTGACCTAGTTAACAATGCTGCATGTAACCGAGACACGAGTCACATGCACATGAATGTTTTTTAGAACCTAACAATGATTGTGGTTCATCTAGATTCATCAGCATTTTAGTCAGCAACTGACTGACCCATAATTAACTAGAGATTAACCAAGTTAACCAAGATAAAGGTCATGACTTTAAATTTTACAGTTTCTGTCCTACAATAAGCAAAAAAGGACCATTCAATATTGACCTATAAACTCTGCGATGGTAAACGGTTGTCATGCACACGCACAAGCACACATTTGTACAGTTATCTTTGTGAGGACATTCAAAGACACATTGCAATCTTTAGCTCCTCACCCAAACCTTAACCATCTAAGTGTTAAATTAAAGAAATGTCTTAGTGGTTTTGTGTCCGTACACTGAGAGTCAAAGGATGTTGTTTGGTTACCAACATACTTCAAAACATCTTTTTTTGTTTAAACTCTTCAACAGCCCCTTAAAGGGGTGTCAAAGTGAGAACCAGCCACAATGTCCTCACTTTACTCACTCTGTTCTCACTTCAGTGGTCTCAAACTGTTCCCCACAAAGATAGCTGTACAAGTACACACCCAAACCCACAAACACACTCCCCCACCCACCTACACACACACACACACACACACACACACACACAAACACACACAGAAAGACCACAAAACACTTTTTAGAGGAAACTAATGTTGTTTATTTAAGAATCTTTTTACACGTCAGCCTGGAGAGACAGATTCTCTGCTATAAACCAGACCTGTAGACAGCAGCAGCGATGGTGTCATACATATGCTTGATAACAAAGGGGGGGGGGGGGCAACCAAAAGGCAACAAGATGTTGTATGCGCTTGACCCAACGGCTGCTCCCCAAACGAGATGTTCATGGAAGCCATAAACCATGAACCAGTAAGACCCAGTAGATGAACAGTCTTCAAAGCATTTATACCACTCTCATCACACACTCAAGACAGTCAGAAACAAAATAAAAACAGAACAGACGAACAAGACTTTGTCTGTCTTATAAGGCAAAACCCTTTATCCGATACCCTTGGGTAACTAACAGAATGACACAGAACAAAAGAACAGTCAGGTACACCGAAAGGCATGCTTGAAAATTACTGACAATATAAAAATCAAGACATATTCTGTTGAGGCTACAGAAACGGAGACAAAAGCAGCAGAGGAAAAGGTTTGTGGTTCGAACCTAGGTACAGTACTTGACACTCCAAACAGAACAGTCACATTGGAAACCTGTGACACTGCGCAGGGGAGTGGGCGCATATAATGCAGATTCCAATGAAAGCAAAGAACAAAAATCACAATTTACTGTTAACCTCTTAGGGGACCTGCCTGCAGTTATGGCACGGTGAAGCAGCTGGTTCTGGGCTTAAGACCATCACCGCCCAATCAAAATCCTCCCTGGCCGTCTTATGAGAATTCTGATTGGCTATTCCATCAAGTCATTTGTGTGACAAGCCCTTACAGGTGATCCAATGAAATTTCAGTCAGGTGTACGGAAATTCCCCCTGTACACAGATAGTTTGCAAAACCAAGCATAGGATGGGAGAGGAATCATGGCAAGACTTATTCGCAATAAAAGTCATTTGTGTGTAGTTCTCTATCTGGCTGTTGGTTTCTGGGTTGGTTTCTCCCTTCAAGTAAACTTCTGGAAGCATGTCACAGAACAGACAAGATGATATGAAGACGTTTCTAAAAGCAACTCGCACGCCACATAATTACACAACATCTGACAGAGGAGAACAGCTGAGCGTTAAGGGTACTTGAAATAACTGGAGTCAAATTGCTTTGGCATGTTGGGTAAGAATCACACCTATCACCGAGTGAGACTGTCTCTCATTCAGTTTCGTCTCTTTCATTTGCACTGTCCCAGCAAATCCGTTCAGTATTTGTTGAACCAAATTTCACCGGAAACAAAGAAAGCAAAATGTTGTAAAAACTAGGTCAGAAGGACACTCTTAAAAAAGGTGCTTCACAATGCTATAGAAGAACCATTTTTGGCTGTATGGTTCCATAAAGGACCTTGAACATCCACAAAACTTTCTGTTTCACAAAAAGTTCCTTGTGGTGTAAAAAGGTTCCATAGACTATTAAAAGAAGAAAAGAATCTTTCACTGAATGGTTCTTTGGGGAGCCAAAAATGGTTCTCCTGTGGCATCGCTGAGAAGGTCCCGTTAACACCTTTTTTAAGAGTGTAAAGCAGACGACAGCATTTTACAATATATTAAATATTCATTTTTCACACAAAATACATTTTACAGAAATCAAGTCATATTTGTAACACCATGAGGGTGACTACCCAGCTAACAGGGAACGTTCTCAGAACATTGGCTAACATTCTGTGAAGTTCTCCCAATGTTATTAAAATATTCTTTCAGTAATGTTAGTAGAATGTTTTTAAGGTTATATATCAAATTACAAATTATTTTGAAGTTGTTAGTGGAACGTTTTAAAACGCTACAGAATTAAAGGATGTTTGAACAACCAAGAGATAACGTAAATGCAATGTCTGAAAACCGGACGTTCTGAACGTTCTTAGAACTTTCAACAAAACAATAACGTTTTGGAACCTAATGGAAACATTAGGGAAACATTCTTATAGTCTAAAATTGCTGGCTGGGTAAATTCAGATGTACTATTCAGTGGGTTGCCTTCATGACTCGTGGAAATTTGTCTTGCTTCTTGAAAAATATGCAAATGATCCTTCCCCATCACTTCACTGCTTTATCTGAAACAAAAATGTTAGTATTTTGAAGTACAGTTCAGCGATTCCCAAAATTAGATATTGGCAAATAAAACATGGGATTATGGGACATCATATCACAACATGGAGTTCAAACACTAAACAGGAAATGAAGCCCTGAACATCTGTGACATCACACCATCTCTTCAGAGCTATAAGAGGTTCCTGGCTTATCAACCTAAAGATTTCAACAGGGGTTTTCCTTGCAGTACAGCTCCCTGAGACCCTGTGCTTATATTTGTGAATACTCTGAGATTTTATGCGTATTTTAGCTCACAATCTCTCATGCAGACGACGCTTCACACAGCAAACTGACATCAGCCTATGACATCACTCTTTCAGGAGCAGCAGGGAGGTTGAAGGGAAAAGAACATATATTCACACACAGGTTTATAGACCAGAGAGAGAGAGAACTGTCAGGCCTAACGGTGATCCTCAGTTTTGCGAAGTTTCCAAAGTCTTTCACGTACTTCTGCTAGACCACTAAGCGCTCAACAACAATACCCCCCCCCACCCAACCCCATAGTGTTCCACTGTTGTTCATGTTAAAACATTGAAATCAAGACTCACAATAACTACAGCGCTTCCCCTGCCAAAGAATCCCATTACGTTAGTTATCAAAAATTCAGCTTTATCTAAAAGCCTCCATACACAGTTCAAGTGTTGATTGATTAAGGAAATTTCTTCAAAATCCGTACGCCACCGGATCGCGCTGGATGATCCAGATTCTTGCTTAATGGCTTGGCAGAGGCATGTTTTTTTAACATGGCAAAACGGGCCAGGAATTTCTCTGTTACGATCCGCGCCAAAGGGGCAGACGTGAGAAGTGAGCCGAGATGAAGAAATTACACAGCAGGCCAAATGAAATCTGGTCATGTAGCTAAAGTTCCTCAGAGAACTCCAAAGACAGTCTCTCTCGCTCGAGTTCTGTTCATCTCCTCTCCTCCATCTTCTCATCTCCATGAGGTCATCTGCCATTCAGCTTGTCCAAACGTATAAAAAACCAATAAATTAAAAACATAAAAGCCAGAGAATTATCAACGGCGCTGCTGCTCGGTGAGAGTGAACGGATGGTTCGTTTTAAAAGTCTCCAGATAAGATGGATCTTTAAAAAACACAAAAAAAAGAGAAAAAAGCTGGAGCTCGTGTTTACAGAGACCAGTGCATCTCGTCAAAGTCCACAGCCTCACCCAGATTAGCATCGGTCTCCAGCAAGCTCATAATGACCGCCATGGCTGCCTCATCAGTGCTGAGAGAGCTCAGCCCCGGAACCCCCTCCAGATCCAGCTGAGAGCTCGTTTCTGGAGGAGCAAAAGACAGGTCAGGAGAAACGCATCATGTTTTAAAAGAACTTACGTTAGTTAAACCGGTACTATCACTATTACCATGTTCCTAAATGAAAAGCAAAACCTCGCCCTCTCATTTAAGACAAAGTATAATGTTTTCATTGGCTCAATCAAGCTTAAGTTTGCTTGATCGACCAATGACTGAGGGGATAGGGGAAGGGGGCGGTACTCTATGAAAAACCTTTTTAAAAACATTTGAAGACATTATTTTTACAGTTATACTTCATGATGAAGAAATTATAGACTTCATATTTATTTTCTACATTAATTGTTTTATATTTATTAATATTAATTTAGTATATTCATACACACACACACGAATATATAAACAAATAAACAATACTGTAAAAAAATGCAAAAATTGAATTATTTGTTAAAATGCCAAAGATAATTTTTATATTGTTCACCAACAGCACCACAAAGTTTATCTGCCAAGTGCAACAAACCAACTAAAATGTTAAAGGACAGGATGCAGTATCTACCCATCAAATTTTCCCCCACAGTGAAGGCCCCGCCCCGCGCCGCCTCCTCCGAATTCGACTTCCCGGCCGTCTCCATGTCCGTCACTTCTCCGTTTGGCACCTTAAAGCACGAGCAGCACTGCGGTGTTAGAAGATTAACACTGACGAGCTCATTTAAAACACAGTGTACTGGTGTGGACTCACGTTGCTGCTGGTCTGCACCAGTGGTGACTTGTCCTGCGGTAAACTGAACGGACTGGTGTTGCCACTGGATGGTGAGGAGTTCATCCTTAAGAAAACAGAAACACGTGTGTGTAAACGACTGATTTTGGAAATGTTCTTTGTTGTGAGGACATGCCTGTAATTAAACTGGTTTCAGGTACACCTCACCCTGATCACGTTTTTACTTTTCAGTTTAAAAACTGCTAAAGCCTTGCTGCAAAAAAGTAATAAAACCTAGATGATTTAAAAAAAATACATGGATTAAATATAAATTAAAACCATTTGCAAATCAGTAACTTTCGCCTGTACCGCCATGTTTGTCTGAAACATAAAATTGCAGGTTACTTTGTTTTTCACAACATATGTTGAAGGCAAATGAAGCCAAAGTGTAAAATTCTTGGGAAAAATGAGACAAGGCAGCTCAAATAAATAAATCATTTATATAAACGTACATTTGCGAATTTGGTAAGATAAGAAGACCACTTTAAACACAGGTCTTTTTTTGAACTTGCTTGTTAGATTTTTGATTTACAGTTTGCAGCTTTAAAGATAACAAGCGACAATGACCTCTTATAAATCAACTTTTCATAGCTTTATTTAACTGTAAACAAAACAACTTTAAATACAGCAATGGAAAGTCACGTCACATGATTGGTTTACCTGTTGTAGTCCATTATCTCATTAGCGATTTGGGTCCCTATGCAGCCAGCGTAAATCATGGTGCCTGATGAGCTGGAGATGCCTGGGATGACTGGAACCTGCGACTTCTTCACATCACCTATGAAGCAAAACACACTCAGTTACTATTGGACCTTAAGAGTCAGTGCCTCAATAACAGAGTTAATAACAGAAGTCTATGCCTCACTAACAGAGTCTGTGCCTCAATAACAGAGTTAATAACAGAGTCTGTGCCTTAATAAAAGAGTCTGTGCCTCAAAAACAGAGTCTATGCCTCACTAACAGAGTCTGTGCCTCAATAACAGAGTCTGTGCCTCAATAACAGAGTCTGTGCCTCAATAACAGAGTCTGTGCCTCAATAACAGAGTCTGTGCCTCAATAACAGAAGTCTGTGCCTCAATAACAGAAGTCTGTGCCTCAATAACAAGAGTCTATGCCTCACTAACAGAGTCTGTGCCTCAATAACAGAGTTAATAACAGAAGTCTGTGCCTCAATAACAAGAGCCTGTGCCTCAATAACAGAGTTAATAACAGAAGTCTGCTTAATTACAGCAGTTTAATATTTGCAAATAATTGTGATTCAAATGTAAATATGCAATTAAATAAATAAGCAACATACTGTAATTATTTTAATGTGTGCGTATACACACGAACATCTCCTTAGTAGTAACGCTAACAATGACATGATCAACAAATGCAAAGTACACGCCTAGAAACAAAACATATTTACAACAACCGTAAATCCCAACACTCACCTTCTGAGGTCTTAGAACTGCTGGGCTGCTCGGCTTTATCCCCTGATCCACCCGGATTACTTTTACCACTGAGTCAGACGACAAAACAGTCAGTCAATGTCAGCCGCCTCACAATTCAGGAGTAACAGATTGAGTCAAGCTGAGCAAAGGCCCATTCACACTGAGAACGATAACTATATTAGTGCCCACACTGACAGACATTAACTGATTTTAATTAAATTTCAATTAAATTTGCGAACCTTTAAAATTCAAATGGATGTGATTGGCTGTCAGTGATTTATCATACATCAGCTGGAGAAACGTATCTCGTATCCTCTTACAGTTAGAACTGTTATTAAAACTTTATAGTTATCATCCACAGTGCGAACGCCCCTTTAAAAGTGATAAACACGAGACGCTGGTACTTACGATAGAACCGTATTGGTTGACACTATATATTCTACTTCTTTGGTCCAGGGATTTATAAAACTAAACCACTGACTTTGTAATGTGACAAAAGAGCCGTATTTCGTTTTGAACTTGTAGCAATTTGTCTCAATCTTCTCTTTACTCCTTAGCACTGTTGAGAGACCGAGATGACAGTTAACAGTGTTCTGTGTGTGGAACATCACACATGTGTAAGACTTAAAGGGATAGTTCACCCAAAAATGACAATTGTGTTATCATTTACTCACCCTCAAGTCGTTCCAAACCTATATGACTTTCTTTCTTCCGTGAAACACAAAAGGAGATATAAGGCAGAATGTTACAGACTGACAGCCTCAGTCACCATTCACTTCCATTGTATAGGCAGAATGTTATAGACTGACAGCCTCAGTCACCATTCACTTCCATTGTATAGGCAGAATGTTACAGACTGACAGCCTCAGTCACCATTCACTTCCATTGTATAGGCAGAATGTTACGGACTGACAGCCTCAGTCACCATTCACTTCCATTGTATAGGCAGAATGTTACGGACTGACAGCCTCAGTCACCATTCACTTCCATTGTATAGGCAGAATGTTATGGACTGACAGTCTCAGTCACCATTCACTTTTACTGGTTGGAAAGCAAGAGCAGCAACAACATCCCAAATTTCTCCTCTTGTGTTTCCCACACAAGAAAGTCAGACAGATTTAAAACAACATAACTGCCGACAGAACGTTTATTTGGGGTGAACTATCCCTTTAAGAGAAGGTACTAAATTTTATATTTATCTGAATTTGGCATGAAATCTAATACAAATACAAGCTGTTCCAATGTGCTAATAATGGCTGATGAGGTTCTGGCAACCCGTATTCTCTGTGGAAATCTCTTTGGCAACCTGCTCAGTTTTTCTGGACATTCTGTGTACAACGTTTGGTGTTCGCAAAGGAACAGTTCATCCCAATATAAAACCGTCATTATTTATTCACACTCATGTTGTAGTAAACTCAGATGACTGTGTTCTTGTGAGAAAGTCAACAGTGACCACAGGCTGTTCCTGGTCTCCATCCACTTTCATTGTATTATAAATATCAGATTGCACATTCTGCTAAATATCTGTTTGGTGTTCTACTCGTATGGGTTTAAAACAGCTTGAAGGCAAGTAAATAACTGAATTTCCAGTTTTGTGAGAGCTATCGCTGTAATAATAACGTTTTTTAAGGTTTACCTTTTCTGTGTCTATCTGCCAGATGTGGCAGGTCGTCCTGATGGAAGTATTCATAGCAGGAAGTGCCCAGCAGCTCCTGGGGCAGGTAACCCAGAATAGTGGTGGCTCTGTGTGGGACATTCATGCATGATGATTTTAATCACATTTTTTTAAAGTGGTATGTAATTTTACTGCTTTGAGCCTGCATATCTGTCCGTCTGTCTGTCTCTCTATCTGTCTATGTCTGTCTGTCTGTCTCACCGTGTCTGCCTGTTTCTCTGCCTGCCTATCTCTCTATCTGTCTGTATGTCTCTCTATCTGTCTGTATGTCTATGTCTGTTTGTCGGTCTGTCTGTCTGTCTCACCGTGTCTGCTTGTCTCTCTATCTGTCTATGTCTGTTTGTTTGTCTGTCTGTCT
Source organism: Botia almorhae (assembly GCA_036877575.1). Taxonomy (NCBI): domain Eukaryota; kingdom Metazoa; phylum Chordata; class Actinopteri; order Cypriniformes; family Botiidae; genus Botia; species Botia almorhae. The sequence continues at coordinate 26,636 of JAZGTJ010000333.1, forward strand.
GTCTCTCCATCCATTATTATGTACACAAACAAACCGATATTTAGTAATCGCCTCACAGCGATCAATAAAACAAAGTCAACATACCGTTGATCCACAAAGGTGAATTTGCCATCCATGGCGTAACGGGTGACAAATTCAGTTGGCTTGACCTTGACCTCTCCATTGGCCTGTGGCAGAGTGTGTGGGTGCATGCGGCCCACCGCCACCAGACAGCTGAAGTGCGAGCTGTCTTTATCTGCCTCCGCCTCTCCCTCCGTGCCCAGCTGGCGCGTGGGCCAGGTGCGCATGTAGCCCGTGCAGTGCACAGTGCAGTACCGCTGCGACTCTGTTGAGGAAGACGTCAATCACATGACATCAGCCAGAGTCAGTTTACTGTGAGACAATTGTTCCACCATATGTTGATAAAGACGAACACAAAGGTGCACGTTTTTCCATTTTAGACGGCAGATTAAATTGATAAACATGAGCTGAAGGATACGAACAAATAATTCTGACAGCCTTTCTTTCAAAATAAGCCAGTGGTGTCGCACGGCTAATCTTTAATATGAACAGCTGAAAGTTTACATAGTGGGCTGATGTTACAGAAATGTTACACTTCCAAAAACGAAACTAGTTAATTATACAGGTTAAAAGAACAGGTCATCCAAAAATGAACCTTCTTCCATCACTTACTCACCCTCCTGTCATTCCAAACCTGTATGACTGTTTTTCTGCTTCTGAGGAACACAAAAGAAGATATTTTGAAGTACGTTGGTAACCAAACAAGTGGCGCCCATTGACTTCCATTGTGTGGACACAAAACCACCGAGACATTTCTCAAAATATCTTTTGTGTTCCACAGAACAAAAACACAGATCTGGCAGGACATGAAGATGAGCAGACGGGAAGGTTTTTATTTTTGGGTGAACGGTTACTTTAAACATACCGACTCTGGTTATGTGTGTATCTGTGGTTTTATGACTGGCAAAAAAAGAATCATGGCGGAAAAACTGAATTATGTCTCCAGTTACCAAACTACTGAAACATTGGATAATATGGATATATGTATATATTTAAAAAGAGGACAAAATACAATAAAAAAATATCATATATCTATATCAAATAAATAAATCACAAAATGACAACTTTCATATCAGGTTCTGGACAGGAAGGGAGAGATGAACGTTTGCTGCTCTTTGATGCCTTCTGGCGGTCTGAAGCCGAGAAAACAGAACCTGATTTAATTTCTACCTCCTTAAATTTGTTGCCCAGCGAGGTGCTCGGTATAAAATATGTAAGTAATGGGTTTCATCACATTCAATTTGATACCATGAACACCAGGACAAGCGGTGAATGTAAACATGCTGATTCTAAAAGATGAGTCTCATAAACGCTGCTGACCTTTCTTTTTGGAGGCCGCAGCCTGAAAGCACTTCTCCTCTTTAACTGTAACTTTGTTGTACTTCATTCGACAGAAGAAGGAGCGTCGAGCCCCGGAGCAGAGCCGAGTCACGCCCACAGGAAGGTCAGCCTGCACCTGCAGCCCAGCTACACACAGAGGAAGGTTATACAGTCATACTATACATTCATTAAGCAGATTAAACACAACATGTACGCTCAACCATATAAGCGCTAATGGGCGTGTTTACTTTTGGCATCTATAAGGCGCTCGCGCGGGTACAGCTCGGATGCTGACAGCTGCTCCTTCACTTTTCCGATATCCTTGGGATGAATATAATCAAACATACTCTGTCCAATGAGCTCCGTCTGAGGAGAGAAACCATTTAAATAACACACTGCCGAGTAAAGTTTGTTAACAGTGACTCTGTCATCAGCTCAATCATTTATTAGCAGATAAAATGAAGAATGAAGACAATTTTTGGATAGCATTCTGATCACCAAACAATGCCTAATATTAATAATAATTAATAATAACGTTAATAATAATTAATACAACATCTAACCATATTTTGAACATTACTAGAACATTTTACATAACCTTTTTCTTTTTTTATAACGCTCTTAAAAACTAAAATTGTTAGCTGGGTGGTTTTGTGTTTAACGTCTTTGTTATCGTGCGTAATTCGCATACTTCCACATCTTTAACAACCTACTGCAAAGAAATTGTAGTAATCAAAAATGATTAGGCGTGTTTGAACTTTTCACTGGTATTGTGATATTCAGAGATTATTGAGTTCTTGTGTGGTGAGATTCTCTTACCCGACTGTAGTTGAGGATTTTTGAAACCGACTCTGACACGAACACTATTTTTCCACGATCGCAGCCAACCACAAAGAGAAATCCATCTGCAGCCTGGACAACAGATCAGTGACATCACTCTCACAAAGACTACGTTTTCTTAAAATCAAATCTATTCATGAATTCAATTCACACAGATCACCAATTAGCATTTTACTTCAAGGGATCGTTCACCTCAAAAAGAAAGATCCTCCATTGACTCATCCTCATGTCATTCCAGACCTGTGTGAATTCTTTCTGAAGAACACGACAGTGGCGCCCACTGACCGAGACATTTCTCAAAATATCTTCTTTGGTGTTCCACAGCAGAAAGTCACACAGCTTTGGAATGACACGAGGGTGAGGAAATGATGGAAAAGATTTCAGTTTTTGGGTGAACGGTCCCTTTAAACAGTAACATTTACCCTCAGAACGAGATGTTTCAGCTCATCGTCTGGAAGGAACGCCGGTTTGTAATTGGCTTCTGCAAAGGAACTGGACGCTCCTGAAACAGAGGCCAGAACATCACATCCACTCCAGGAACATCATCGTCTGTTCAGCATTCATTAGGTGTAACTGGTTTAATCCGTCTTTTCTGTACCTTTGAGGGACTTGAGGTGCTGGACCGCCATTCGTAACACCGTAAGTTTGTCGAGTTTGCGGGACATGGGGTTACACGTGGGAATCATGGCTGCCAACTCGTCAATCAGGTTATTCATCTTATCTCGCCGTCGCTTCTCGATCTGACTGTGAGGTTCCCTGAAAGTTCACAACAGGCCTCGTTTACAATGGTGTATGAGTTGCGTATTTATGTGAGCAAGTTTAACAACAGAAAGTACCTGACACACTTAATTTTTAGGTGCTGGTCGTCTCCTTCCGATCTGAAACAGATTCAGGTGTTAAAAATACTGAATACAGTCATGAATCAGAATGAGCCATTTGGAGGTGTTGATAGTGGGCCAGTACCTGCCCGGATCGTCCTCCAGATCCTTATCTAGATTCAATGCAGATTTTGTTTCCCTGGAAACAAAGTGGTAAGATGATTGAAGTGAGTCATAAACTGCTGGTGCACAGAGCACACACTTCCCCTTCCCACCTCTCTCAACTTATTCAGAATAACCAGGCAGCACAAACTGGAGGACATTACTCACATTAAACAGCTATAAAAACCTCTTCATAATCATTTGAACAATATGTGTAACAATATACTGTTATTGACAATAACTGGGATATTAATAACCATGATTATGGATACTGTGTAAATGCTACAAATATAATAACATCATGAAAAATTCAGCATCAGTAGCAGTTGACACTCCAGCACTGTAGGTGGCGCTGTTGCAACTATTTAACACTTTGCCTTAAGAGCCACAATCGTTACAAACGCACACACTCTCTATCACTCTACCCTTGTGTTTTAAACGCGATTCATTGGCCAAAAAATAAAGAAAACACGAAGGTTTTCTTTATACATCAATAAATACCATGATAATACAGTTATCGTGAATTCTTTTGGTCATCATAACCGTGTGGTGAAAATCTGATACCATAACGCATATTTCACACATTATCCCAACATATGTAATATAAATATACTTACGGATTGTCCATGCTGCCCTTCCTCTTCCTGGGCAGCTCCATGCCTGAGGCCACTCCGACGGCGGAGGAGGTGGGGGTCATCAAACCAGACAGAGAGGCCGAGAGACCCTGAGGTTCCTCCTCTAATGCATCTTCTGCCATATATGGAGGAAGAAAATCAATTTAGCAAAAGGAACATACCAAAACACAACTCAAACCAGAGAGTGCTCCAGCGTCCAACTAGCACATATTGGAACCAGGGCACTGTGGAATAGATTTCATAACAGACATCTAAAGAATCAGACCATCTGTAATCTGTGCACAAACAATCTAAGCATTTCTCTGTGGAATCAGAGTGATACGTTTCGTCTGTGTGGTGGTTAAATAATAAACAGGACATTTTTTATGTCGTAAAAGTCGTCACAAGAAAAAATGTTGGTGGGTGTAATTTAAAAACCTAGCAACCTAGTTTACAACTGGTTCTTTAGAAGTGTAGCTACACAGAACAGTTCACAAAGATGTTACGTTGAGACTGGGCAACCTACTTTAACGTTGCAAAAACGTACAGCGAGCATCACCATGGCAAACTACTAATATTAATACAGTTATAAACTCTGATTTTAATATGTCAGCAAAATAACACTATTAAACTAACGTTAGATCAAGCAGCATTATAGTTATAGAATTTCTTGATATGATAAAGCTTTATTGTTAAGAAAAGTGGTTCTTCCTTTCAAATCTGTGCTACTGATTTACATGTACAACAAAACGGTAATACTGTTAGAGTTATAAGTCGATTGTACTTATAAGTATTTACATTATATAGTGTCAAACCTAAACAGAAGCACACTGAGTAAGTCACCAGGGAGCGAAACAGAGATAATGGGCAAAGATCTAGGTGTGTCCACCAGGTTCAGCTTGAACCGTTTCTGACCTTTCCTCTCAATAAAAGCACGGTTTAAGGTGTTCACCTGACCTTATACACTGTTGAGTTGAAACATTGGCGAAAGATCACACGTGTAAAAACTCTCACTCCGTAAATTAAACCAGCTGTAGCGACGTCTGGATTTTTAAATGAACAAAACGGGTTCACTTACTGACGCCACTGAAAGCAAGCACGAACCTGGATGGGTCCTCAATTTCATTCTTGGTTTCTAAAGGTTCTCCTGCCAGCAGGAGCTACAATTACACCAAATTTGCCATCTGTTATTGCCATTAAGTGCTGTATCCTATAATCCATTCATAACCTCTCCACTAGCATAGCATCTTATTCATAATCAGGCTTCTACACTCAGTCTGGTTCCCGCCAGCTTCACCTGTTGCTAAGATCAACAGACACGCTCCACCTCACCCTGAACTGCATCTACATGTCCTTGTGTTGGCCAACATGTCCATGTGCTGTGTGTGTGTGTTGTGCTCAGGCGACAATGGAACAGGCCAGGCCAGGCCAAACACAGCCTGCGCCCCTGGCTCCTATATTTAACACAGTGACCTAAATAGTCGTTAACAGATCTGCGACAACCTGATTTTTAATCCTGTGCGTTAGAGTGAAGATCTGCGATGGGATTATTTGGTTTTATGTGGGTGACCGTTAGAGGCCACGCCTCCAGAAACGAGTTCCGTCTTTCACTGGCTCACGAGATCATCTGACCTCCGCCGACCTGCATTTAAAGCTAGCGATCGTGACGACGGCGTGACATCATTCACACGAGAGAAGGGTAAAATCGCTATTCATACTGACATAACTCGACACTGGGCCATTTGAACACAAAACAGGTTTAAATTCAATCACCATTTACAAACCATTTAATGTGCGCAGCAGAACAATGATTTTTTTCGATTTATTTGACTATGAAGGGCACGCATGTTAGAAACTAATATGACTGTGAAAAATGCAAAAACAGAACTACAACTAATCCTAACTAATCTTTCCGAACTTTCCTCTGCTGAAATGAAAACACTTCCATTTTATTTATAAAAACATTATAAAAAATTTAATTTAAATTCTGATGAAGGCGATACACACCCAAACATCACAAAAAAATGGCCCCACAATCATCTGCTAATGACAAAACACAACTAAACACACAGCTTGATCAACAGTAGACGCTTGTGCCGCTTTCCATGGAAACAAAATGATCATGTCATAAGGTGACCTAATTTATCATCATACGTTGCACCGTTACCATAGAGCTGCACGAGAAACATGCCCAAACTCAATTTAATTTACGTCAAACACTGCGCAAGAAACGTGACTTCAAGTGCGCAAAAGTAGGTCAGAGATTCCATTCACTGATATTTCACTCTGACGTGGTTTTGGCACCACACCTCCGTAGTATTTAAAAGAGCGGCATTCCATCAGCCTCCTTCACAGTGTTTAACAAATACTAAATTAATTCGGTTAAAGAATGGACAATGGTAACAAACAGAGCTTAACAGCAGCGATGGCCAAATGGCCTGGAGCGAGTGTGAGAGAGTTTTGGGATTTTGGATGCATCTCTCAGACTGGGTTGTAAATCATAAATCATCGTATGCCAGAGTTTCCACTGGCTTTTAAATTCATAGTTGTCATAGTTTTGCATTATAGCAATATAAAGTCTAGCTATTGCTGCAAATTAAAACCTAATTATATGTTGAAACTTTTTATGTTTAACGATAAATTTACATATTTTAACAAAAATGAAAACATGGCGGGACACGTACAAATCTAAACAACAATTTTGACAGGGCCAGCATATGTACTCCCAGATTTACTTTGCAGAGTTTTCCAACAGCATATAATAGGTACAAAATCATATCTCTTATATTGGGACAGGTGACTTATAATGTGACCTTTGATATATGTTAAATGCACTATAATGTTTGTGTGTTAACATAAACGTATGGTAGCCAGTGCATAATTTAAAACCTGTATTAAAATACAACAGCAAAATGATTCAGATGAAATGCCACGTTCACATACTCCCACAAACATATTAAACACTCGAGTGCTCTTCCGCTTAACATTAGCATGTCAATTACAAATGACCAGGTAGTTTAAACAGCAAACCAACAGATGTCTGTATGACTACAGCAATACGGTTTAACAATGATGTTAATTCTCCATCTTAAACAAATTCCTGGAATATCTATAATATGACAAACTGTAGCAGTAAAACATTTATTTTAATTAAAAAAAACGTACAAAAGAATTACCCAGTCAGTTCTGGGGACGTGACCTCATTTTTCAAACACACTACAGAAGCGCCTTAATTTACAGTTCCAATTAACAGATTATTCTAGAAAACAATTACGATTATTCTGATAATAGGGTAATTATAATCTGATTACTATCTTGATGAATCTGTCCTTTAAAAATGTGGTAAGTCACTGTAAGCGTGCCACATTATTTAATTCCCCGTTTTATTTTTCTTTTTTTTGTCTTATTTAAAAAAAAAAAAACCTTCCGTAAAATTTCTCTGTAAATGTTAACATTTCAAAGATTTCTTTATTTTTACATCTTAATTCCACTGAATTGATTGTTCTCGCTTTAGGCCCCTTTAATCTGTCATGCTGGGCTCAAGCACTTTGCATTGTCGCTCCACAAAAAGTGCTAAACAAATCAAAATGGATTAGATTTCATTCTATCACACCTGGCCACAGATGTTCATGCAAAGACGTCACCATCGAAGTTTAGACGACAAAAATCGGCCACTGCATATCAGGTCATTCCGAGGCAGCTAAAATAACCAGGTTAAAGTCGGTTTGTTTTAAACTACACACATGGATATCGGAGCTTGTGAAGGAAATAATAAATTCTTTAAGCTGCTGGCACTGCTTCACGCAAATCTGAAGACTTGACTCTGACTCGTATTCATATAAAAGCACTCGTAAACACCAGCAATGCAGGAGAACAATAACAACAAGAAATAAATGGACCACATTAACCACCTAATCAAGCGTGACAGATCATTGCATGTCACTATATTTCTCCTGACACATTTGTATTATCTTCACCAACAGTTCCCCCAAAAACCATGTATGATGATTACTAAAATACTTGACATCTAACTAACTTATCAAAAAACCAATCACATGTTTTTTATGTCTAGACACAGAGGCAACAGGAAGTCGAGCTGTATGAACGACATACAGAGCATGTAGCTTTAAGATGAGAAAAAAACATTTCCAGAACTTAAGATGTCGTTAAGAGGTTTTTGAGACGAGACCTTGAATGACACTTCAGCTCAGCTGAGCGTTCAGCTCAACAAGAAAACATCCTTTATCATTCAAGCAGCAACGACACATACGAATGACTCGCTATTTCAGGAAAACGATCAGTTTCTGATACCTTATTAAAATATAGTTATTGAAATATTATTTATAGTTCTACATAATTTATGCATCGTGTGGCTGCAAAATTCAATTTTGTCCATGAAACACAAAAGCAAACGTTAGGCAGAAGGTCTGAGACGGCAATGAAGTGGCAATACAAATGAATGGTGACCGAGATCGATTCTGAACATTCCACCCTTTTGTTCTATGGAACAAGGAATGCCTTTCATATTGATCTATTATTTATCGATCAATCAATTTTTATATTATTTGAATCAGGTGTGGCAGCCCGTTCTGCAACGTGACTCATCGTCATTTGCTTACATACAGAAATGCAGTGATCAGAGCTTTGTTAAAACACACGACTGTAAAAGTAAACCGATATAGCCCAGTTCTGCTGACCTACATCTTCTCTAACTTTACGGTCTTCATTATCCTCACAAATGTAAACACATAAAGATTGTGGAATTCTATTCAAAATTTCAGTTCAAAGTTCATGAAATTACAGTGTTTACAATCTTTACAACATGCTACCATGATTTGAGAATATTGACTATTATACTCTTATTTAGATGCAGTTATAGAATGTGGCTCTTATGGCAGAATGTTAAAAGCTCTCTCAAATGTAAGTCGCTTTGGATAAAACCGTCTGCTAAAATAAATGTATTAATAAATGTAAATGCTATGAGCAAAAGTGTCGTATTAATTCATATTGAACGAACAATTAAAATCTTCATTAGCATATATTACTATATAGTTTAATTATATAAAAACTAAAGACTCATAAATCATTAAGGAAAGGTATGAGTGACGTCCAACGTTTTCCCCCCAAAAAACATAAAATGTCGTCTTTATTTGTTGAATAAAGCCAGTATATACTAGACAGAATATATCTAACAGGGCCTAATAAATTGTTGCCGAACACTTAAGTGATGGAAGCTGTAACTCTGAGGCGAAGCACCACGCAGACATACTTTCCAGATGAGACCCTAAATTCCAGTCACGTTTTCAGTGTTGGGAAAGAGGAGGGGGTGTCTGTCAGGAGAGGAACCGAGCAGACACCTTTTAATAAGAACAAACAGCACAGTCGTGCTCTTCAGTGGTTTAGTTCACTTCGTCGTACAGATTGTTTACAGAACAGTTGTGTAAATGTTCCCTGAATGAGTTGGTCAGCGCATGAGGAAGAGAAGGGCATCACAGCCGTGGCCTACAAGTGTGCCGAGATTGACCTACATATTACACAACAGTCACGTTACAAGCCCAAAACATCGCTATGACCTCACGACTTCCACTTGCGTCACGGGAAACAATTTCACTCGTTAATAAAGATGTGACGACATACACCAGGAGGAAGAAAGACGTGTGTCAGAAAGTTCATCTGTGATTTAAATGACCTGCGGTGGACTCAGTTTTACATAACGTTCCTCAATTAATGTGGCAAATACACTTTCCAAGAACGAGTCAGTGACTATATGTTGCGATCGATAAACTATAAATTACTGTAAATAAATAAATCACATTGATTAGGTATTCGTGCCAGATAGTTGTTTTTCATTTTCTCTCGGGTCTCGTGTCAAAAAAAGCCAATAAAAATAAAAACTATAAAAGAAAAGATGATTTACCGAAAGCATAGCGAGAGCAGTTTTATATGCATGTGTCATTTATTGTGTACACTAGCCGGCGCACAATACACTTAAAAACAGTTATTCATCCATTTTACATATCTGTCCTGTTTTTTTCCTGATAAGACAGATCCAGTGAACTTTGTCCAATACTTTTGATTTGACGCTTTTGAGATATAGAGGTTTGGAAACAATATAATATCATATAAAAATGCAATTTTTACATTTTAACTCGGCTGTCAAAATGAATCTGTCACAAGGCAAACAACACATACACATGCGACTACGCTGCAGGCACAGAAACCGAGTTAGCATAGCCACAAACGGACCGAGTGTGACGGCAGGCGACCTGCCAAGGCCTCGTAAAATAACTACAGCCCAACGCAGTCCCTTTAACTCTCGGCTCTTCTTCAGAACGGAATAGGAACGACTCCGTTATTACGTCAAAAGCCCAAACGTGCCGCCGTGCGGTTTCCAGCACCCGTCCGGTGCGCTTCTGCTCCGGTTTGCGAGAGTCGCTCTACTGAACTACTGACCTAGTTTCGCAGCGCGCAAACCAATCAGCGGGGAACACACCGAGAGCTCCCCTCACCTCCTCACCTCCTCTCCTCCGCCCGAACTCCAGCAGCTCTCTCTGTTTAAAGCCCATCACATAACACACAAGCTAAACGGTGCATTACCCGTCTTTTCACCCGTCGCTCCGTCACCGCCGCCAGCCGCTGTATTTCTCGCCGACATGGCTGGAGCCGGTACGCCGGGGCCCAGGACTCCGATGCTGCATGTGGAGAAGGAAGGCGGTAGTGGATATTTGCAAAGGGTGGGAGAGAAAGAGGTGAGGTGAAGGCGGGGGGGTGGGGGGCGGCGATGCCTGTATAATTGATTTAATTTTTTCTTTACAACTAAGTCAGTGGGGAGGGTGGGTTGAAGTTAGAAACGTGCACGGAGAAGACACGATGGAATCAGGACAGTGGTTGAAATCCGGGAAACGCGGAAGACGACGGCACGGAATCTCCGCCTCCCGCCACCATCAGCACCGCCTCCTCTCGTGTCCCGTTCCCTCACGTTACTAACCCAGTAAGTCACGCGATATGTTATGCAAGCCGAGAAAAATGCGGTCACGGCTGCTATGGGGGTATGAGCGAGTCATGGCAACACGGTGTCATCACTGCGACAGCACAAGGTCGTGCGATCATATTATAAGTTATGCAGTTATTCGCATTATAAGTGGAAATAGTACATCTTTTTAAATTAAAAAAACTTTACATTTTCACAGATCATACTTCTGTGCTTCTGTACTGTAACTTACTAATCATTGTATTTTAATTTAGATTTTAGCTGGAGCTGTTTAATATATTTCTGTTTTGTTACATGAAGGCGCCGCTCCTACAGTATTAACTGAGTGTACATAACATGAAGTGATTGTTTTGTTGGGGTAAGTTAACAGTTTTAAAAACTGAATCGTGTGAGTGTAATTCATTTTTTACAGAAGTACATAGATGCCTCATACAAGCGAGTCTTCTTGTACTAAATGATTATTTTATTTATTATTTTATCTCTTCTAACTTAGTTATTCACTTGGTCACTTGGTTATAGACTTCATTGTTAAACATAATACAAATACAATGATGCAAAAACAACCTGCACACTGTGTAGTGTTTATGTTAATGGGTCTGGAGAGCACTGGCCCTCGTGGTTTGGTCCCTAGTTTTTTATCTTATTTTCTAATACACAGTTGGAGTTTTGGTTCCTTGTCACAGTGGTCTTTGGCTTGCTCACTGTGAGACTGCTGGCATTAGGATCTGGATCCAGCTAGAATCTTACAGACTGTTCTCTTTAACCTGCTCTTTTTCCTAAAATGAAAAGTAATTGTTGAAATTTTCATTAATTCAGTCATCCTTCTACTTAGAAACTGATTACAAATTTGCAATTATTTTTAGAGACAGTGTTTTGAAAAATTTGATACACATACTTGCTTAATAGCATGACTTATGAATATAACAGTCCGATTACAAACCTACACACAATTATTTTCAAAGTATCGCCAATGTACATTTTTATGAAAACAAATTGCCATAATATCATTTATTCTCTATATTTCATATTTTCATGGTTTTCTTATGTCTGTACTGTCTGTACTAATATGTGTGTACTGTAAAACTGCACATTTGTGAAAAGTGCTAAAGAAATACTTTTAAACTGAATCGAATAATGATTTTACATTTTCAAACAACCATAAAATAAAATGAATGAAGATCAGATTTTTTCTTTTAAACATATTTATTGAATTTTAGTGATAAATTTGAGTTTCCATGTGATTGCCTAGGGTGAACTCCCAGCTCTGCACAAACCAGTGTTGCCAGCTGTTTTAAATGGAAAGTCTGCTTGAAAAGTCATTTGCCATCAACAAATTGAACTTTACTCTTTTGAACTGTGAGACCCTAAATACATGTGCTGGGGACCGAGGAACAACACTGATGGGGAAAATATCTCTTGTGAGCCAGCAGATGTCCCTCTAGTCCTTACATACAAATAGTGGCTCAACTGAGAAGGCAATATAGGCAATATTCTTATAGTACATATACAAATAATATAACGTGATGTTTTCTCTCAAATAAATTTCATAAATTACTGTATTCATACATTTAAAAATTTAATGAATCATTATCATCTAGAAATACTGTTTTGCTATTCTGCTTTTTTTTTTAACACCAGTTTATTGGTAACATAAAATGTTAAATGACTCTGCCAGTGAATCGTGATCAAGAGTTTAATACTGAATGATGGATCATAAGCTCGTCAAGATTGGATTCCTGACAAACATGTAAGTAAGGAACCCACATCAAGCATCAGTGAAACACAGTCTGAGCGTCTATCACAACACTGCAGACCACCAGTAAATGTTTTAGACCTCAATATCAGAATTTTAAAGCGTGCTGCATTTTTGATGATTATTGCATAACAGTGAGTATCACAGGGAAAACGTGCACTCCATTACTTACAAACAGAAACAGAATCTCTATGAGTGAAAGAATGAATGTGGTTTTCATCAGACGCTACAGTGCCATGACAGTTTAAACTCATGTCAGTGTGTGGTTGTTGACGCTGATGCGTTTGACTCCTGAACTCGTGGAGTTAGACTGGGACCAGAAGATCCAGCGTCTAGTTACACCTTCTCATATCAAACAACCTCAAGCCTGCGATCCATGACTGTAGAATCAATCTTTAATGAACTCTTTAAGTCACTCTTTCTGGCCAGCTTGGGAGGGGCTGAAGAAGAGGCAGATCTTCTGCTTCTTCTCTCTCTGTCTGTGTGGGAACCGATTAGAAGACTGAAGTTTCCTTTACCGCCATAACTTTCACCATGATGCTACACTAAACCAAAGACACCCTGATCGGTTCTCCGTTCTCTCATCTCCTGTCTGAAGGTTCCATGAAGAATTGTACCCAGAGTCCATCAGACCCCTTCTCCCAACCAAGTCCCTCCTCTTCTTTCTGTGCCTCTCCAGCTCGGCATCACTCCTCCTCCCCTCCAGCGCACCTGCCCCAGAAACATCTCAGTCCTGTGAAGGATGTGCATCAGTGCCTAGCGGATATTCGGCTTCCTTCTGCGAGAGCAGAGTGAGACAGACACCTGTTTGAAGAACAGAAGATCCAGGGAAGGAGAGATGCCACTGGGGGGGTTTGCGGGTCTGAAGGAGAAGGTGCTCAAACCGGGGAAGGAGGAGCTGAAGAACAATGTTGGTGACTCTCTAGGGAACCTACAGAAGTGAGTATGGACACTTTTGAATGGAGTCTAAAGATACGAGAGAGCTGCTGGTGTTTTATATATATATATATATATATATATGATTTTTGACTGCAATAATATTGTATATGAAAGAAATTAAATGACATAAAACAATGATATAAATGATATAAAACAGTATATTATTTTAAAAGGAACTATGCTCTATAAATGTTTTAGGTTTGTGAAGATTTTATTGTTAAATGATGTAGAATAAAACTATTCCTAATCATTATGACGTCATCATTTTATTTGAAAAGCTGTTTTCAGTTTTCAATTTTCTAATTGTGTCATGAGGACATAGTTTTATATAATCACTACGTTGTCACACAAAAAATATTCCGCTAAAATTATATTCACTGCCATTTAAACACGGGATAAAGATTCTAGATGCATCACATATATTTGATATCTAGTGCATCTTAACAGATTAAAGAAGATTACACTCCAGGGCCTCAAAATATAAGTCTGTTATATAGTTCTTACATTTTAGACAGCTTAATATATAAGATAATATGTGTAAATAATTTCCTGTGTCTCTGTAACATTGACAGAAAAAGTATTAGAGGTCGTGTGATAGTCTTACAGAACTACAAATAAAATAACAGACTGACAAGATAGAAGCGTCACATTATAAAAGAGAGAGAGAGAGAGAGAGAGAGAAAGCACAGTTTGATCAAACTGAATGTATGGGCACACACTTAATAATTTAACAACTCATTTAATATTTATTTTCTTTCCGACTCAAAATTTGCTTAATTTTTTAGAGAGTTTAAACTGTACATACCTTCATTTAGATTTGTGTGTAACCAGAAAACCAAGCCAGCATGTTAAATGCACAATTTGTTAATGAATGTTTAAAATACACAAGTATAACAACAGGTTGCTCAATATTACAATAACATTTACAAACAGAACTAATATATATATATATATAAATATTTATTACAATAGCAATGCAACAAAAATAATACAAGTACTTCCAAGAAAAGCTATTTCAAGTGTTTTTAAAGTTTTTGTAGATGTTTTTGCCCGTAACTAAAAGGGTTTAAAGAACATGTTTCTCTGGAGAGTTTTTGGGGAATGTAATGCTGTGCTCAAACAGAACATTTTCTGAGTGTCTCTCCTTTTGAATGTGTTTGTGTGGTTGGTTCTTTCACTCTTCTTGTATTTTTTTAAGAGGATTCAGACAGTTCAGGTGCATGTAGTCTTGGCTGTGTTTTATAATGCAACTGTTGTTGTCTGTTAAATGCAGTATAGTTGTGCAGGTAGCACTTTAATACTATCATGTTTTTTTTACTATAACAAATATCTTGAAGAAATAAAATATGTATATACATAAAAAAAACATAGATCATAGACATAGAAGTATATATTGCTAACAATAGGGCAAAATCATGTCACTTGGAAGGCTCACCGGCACCAGAACTTCAGGTCACGTGCAGTAACAGAGCTTCAGTTCACCTGCCTCACACACGTCAGCAGTGAGTTCTGCTGGTCCTCTGATCAGACGTCCCCAGCATGCAGCTGTTAGAGATCCACTTCCTCTGTGTGTGCAAGAACTCAGATAGACAGATGAAAGTAATTCCTGGGGGGTGAAGGATGAGAGGAAAGATGGAGGTTTGCTAATGGAACAGGTGCATGTGGACAAGAGAAAAAGAGAGGGAGGGAGCATCAAACACAATCTGACTTTTTTTTATGCGACCAGTTTGTCTGTAAAAATGTCTGTATTCTGTCGTCCGAGTACATTATATACACACACATATATATATAGGACGCTACACTATATAACATTCTATATAGTATAATTTAGTATATGAACTAGGGTACACAAACACATATAAACAAATATATAATATCTCCTCTGTGCAGGAAAATTGACGGCAGTAATGTGACTGAGGAGGACAACATTGAGCTGACAGAAGATGGTCGTCCAGTGGCAGCCCCCCAGCGCAGCCCACCGCTGCTGGACTGCGGCTGCTTCGGGCTTCCCAAACGTTACATCATCGCCATCCTTAGTGGACTCGGCTTCTGCATCTCATTCGGCATTCGCTGTAATCTGGGCGTGGCCATCGTGGAAATGGTCAACAACAACACTGTCTACATCAACGGCACTGCAGTCATGCAGGTGACATCATCAGAACATATATTTCTTACTCATTATAGTTATCCTGCACTGACGGACCTTTTAATGCCTCCAAAAACTGTATGCGTCACCTTTGTGATTGAAAGGTTTCAATTTGTGATTGAATTTAGCCCATTTTATCATGCCCAAAACAGTCAAAACATCCGTCTGAATTCAGCTATCAAGTTCAAAGGACCAAATAAATTATTATCTGCCTTTTTCCTGGCTTGACATCTCAATAACTTCAATAACTTTCTCAGTAGTTAGCGGCCACAATTTCCTGTAATTTCCTGTCATAATAGATATTACAAAGATATAGACGCACACACACTTGGTCATTTTTGTATATCTTATCATAACTTGTTTATCATTTTTAATTAAGCAGAAAGTGTGTTTGTTTGTTTGCCTGCAGAATATTTATAGTTTTTGTTCCACATTTCACAACTTTTGTGATGTTAAAGCGAACATGCTTTCATGCGATGTTTTTCCTCTTTAGCCGGCTCAGTTTAACTGGGATCCAGAGACGGTGGGTTTGATACACGGCTCTTTCTTCTGGGGCTACATTGTCACCCAAATCCCAGGAGGTTTCATCTCCAATAAACTAGCAGCTAACAGGTTAGCCTCGCTTTGGGCCTCCACACGTTGTTTGGAGGAGACATATAGAAGTTCCACCATACAGCTCATAATACATTCTGTTCTCCACAGCATTCAAAGTGTTTATAGACACAGGCGCTGTGTTCAGGTCTGCAAGAGTTAATTTGTGCCGTGTGTTGATTAGAGGGCCGATAGCGGCTTGTAATAAAAGGCTCACAGGAAAGAGGATGCGTGGCTGACAGAGTTAATAATGAAAGATCCAGCAGCAGATCTCGGGCTGAAACACCAGCCACAGGAATATTACAAGTGTCACTTACACACTGTTTTGGAAAAAAAGCAGCAGATGGATGGATTAAAAAGAGATAAAGGACAACTGAATGAACAAAAATGACTTTCCTGCTGTGTGATGCGGCAATGTACAGGAGTTGCTGGGACCTCTGTTTAAAAATAGTTGCACCAAAGCGTCAATACATGTCGTTGCAATTTGTATGCATTTTAATATTGTCCTTATATTGAAGACTCACGTTTTCTAAATCCCTCGTCCTTCTCAAGGTACAGAAATTACAGAAATGACTCTAGGTGTCACTAACTCACCAGGTGTCACTAACTCACCATGCTATGTGATTTATAAGCAGCAACACTCACACGCGTCAAGGAAGATATACTTTAGATTTACAAATGGATAAAATTGCAACACACACAAATTTAAAGCCACATTATAGTGACGCTTCCCCACTTTTATAATCACAACTGAATATCCGTGGATTGTTTTGCAGGGTCTTCGGTGCTGCCATTTTCTTGACATCAGTGCTAAACATGTTTATCCCGTCAGCTGCCAGGGTCCATTACGGCTGCGTCATGTTTGTGCGCATCCTACAAGGACTAGTCGAGGTGAGTTAGTTAGTTGCTAAACCTGACTTCATCCTGAAACTCACAAGCCGTCACCAAGCGTTTACTTTTGTTATCAATTTCGGTTACATAACTCGATTTGTGATCAATTGACATGACATAACTTTTGTTACACTTTAACAGCATTGATCAGTGACTTACGTATTCATCGTGTCATTAAAAAAACATGGCTCTGTTTGATATGCCGTCTCGACTGACGTAGAACACTGGCTCAACCAATAAGGTGTTTAAGTCATACAGGGGCGTGGCCAGACAGTTTAAATCCGCAGCTTTATTGATAATGTTGCTGGGTTTCCGTCCTTTTCCAGGTCTAATTTATATTATTAAAAGTATAGGGGAAAATACAGCCTATGAAACATTGTGGTTTCAATTAACTATGTAATGAAAGCCATCTTTGTTTTAAAAACAGCGGAAAGACGTGCCAAAATGGTTAAACACGTTTAAAGATGTCCTTAGCCTATATCAAAATTATATATAATAACTAAACCCACGGAAACAAAACTACTTGGCCTAGATAACAATCCTACATACCCGATTTAGGATTTTCCATTAATGATTTTAACGAACCGGACGTTGCCACCGACTTTAGTTTCTGACATAAGTTTTTTTTTTGCTGGGAAGTGATTGGCTCTTATTGTAATAAACGCTGCAATATTCTATAAAAAAATTAAAATGGTATATTTTGATTTCATAGTGACTTTAAGTACTTCGTATAAAAATATTCGGACGCAAACCTAAAACTGAAAGATACTTACATTATAGTGTGTACTGTTCTTTCCTGTAGCTCAGTGGTTAGAGCATGGCGTTAACAACGCCAAGGTCATGGGTTCGATCCCAGGGATTGCACATACTCAGAAACAATGTGTAGTATAATGCAATGTAATTCACTTTGAATAAAAGCGTCTGCCAAATGCCTAAATGTAAATGTTC
Organism: Botia almorhae; assembly: GCA_036877575.1. Taxonomy (NCBI): domain Eukaryota; kingdom Metazoa; phylum Chordata; class Actinopteri; order Cypriniformes; family Botiidae; genus Botia; species Botia almorhae. Next base: position 44,709 of record JAZGTJ010000333.1, read on the forward strand.
TTATAGGGTGTGACATATCCAGCTTGTCATGGGATGTGGAGCAAATGGGCTCCTCCACTGGAGAGAAGCCGTCTGGCTACAACCTCTTTCTGTGGTGAGTAGAGGGGTAATTATTTAAGGCGTAAAGCTGCTATCTGTAATTATTTGTGTTAAAAATCAATAAAAATCAGTTATTGAGCATTAAGTGCATGACAGATCAGTGTTCAACACAATCTCTTACCCTGATTCCTAACTGTAAGTTTATAATAATGATTTATAATTTCAGCTGTTGGGTCAACGTTTCTGTAAAATGATAGTTTGTTTTCACTTGACTTCAGCAAACATAAAGAAAAGAGAGAGAGAGGGACTGCATATAATTCTTTTTGCTTGCGTTGAAAGTGTAAACACACAAAACTCTTTCTTGCGGTCTAGTTTGCAGTATTACTAAAGCCTGGGGCTGGAAGTATGCTTATTACAACTCAAACGTATTAAAACAGATCCACAATACACTGGTGCCATGACAACGTCTGCTTCAGACAGCTCTTGACATGGCTAATAAATGATGATGGCCTGTACACAGCTTCACCTTCTGTATGTCAAAGAGGCTTTCTCCTGTTGATACAAATGAAGAAGTGCCCTCTTCTGTGTTCAAAAGCTCCCTAAAGAATCCTTTGCTACGCCAAACAGGAAGGTTTACAAGTGCATCCAGCAATATAATATACATTAAGACACATTTTCATTAAAATCCTGTTTTCTGCAGCTGGCAGTCTGTCTCTCAGGCAGTGGCACGTGGTGTCACATTTGTGCTCCCCGAGGGTTTGCATGTGTTGCTTTTATTATTGCTAAACAATCCCTATACGTTGATAAATTAAAGGAATCGTTCATTCAAAAAGATTAAACATCTGTCATTATTTTCTCATCTCCAGGTTGTTCCAAACTGATATCCCAGCTAACAGAGAGCATTCTCAGAACATTATCTAAAGTTCTTTCAAAGTTATCAAAAATGTTCCTGCAGTAACGTTAGTTTTTGATGCATTTTTTTGCATCAAAAATGTTATTAAGTAGTTAGTGAAATGTTTTAAAAGTTACAGAATTTGTAATTTGTACAAATGTTTGAATAACGTTTTTATAACCAAGCATTTAAAAAACTGACTGCTTTGAACATTGTTAGAACGTTCGCAATAATGTTTTTAGCATTTCCGTTACTTCATGGAAACATTGGGGAAATCATCTTGCAACCTAAAATTGTTCACTGGGATGCTGTTTGTGTTTTCTTGTGGAACAAATAAATAAATAAAGACAATAATGATAAAAGTAATCCACATGACTTGACATATTGTGAGATGTTTAAAGGAATATGAGAGCTGTGTGTGAGACATAGACTGAAGTCTGCTGTCTTAAAGCCAAACCCAAGCAGTCCTGCCAGTTCTCATGAAGCTTGTCCCCGCAGAGGCGGAATTAACATAGATAAAGAGAATACACTGCAGGTTGATTAATCCTCTCTTTCTTCATTTAACTTTCTTAATTACTCGTGTGTGCGCGCGTGTGTGTGTGTGTCTGTGCGTGTGTGTGTGCGTGCGTGCGTGCGTGTGTGTGTGTGTGCTCGTTGACAGGATCTTATGCAGGAGCTGTGATAGCTATGCCACTGGCCGGTATATTGGTGCAGTATGTGGGCTGGCCGTCTGTCTTCTATATATACGGTGAGTTTTTAAAACGTGTTTGTTGTGAACGATCTAAACTGCAATTCTTGTGAGACTCACACAGCACCTGCAAAAGTAATAATCCTAACTTACATAGATGGCCAAAAAGGAAGTGTATGGATGAATAAATGATTTCGGCAACTCTGGCAGTGTGTTGAAGAACCACATCAGGCTGACATGTGGTTCTGGGCTCATGTGCAGGTGTGTTTGGCATTATATGGTACATCTTCTGGCTCCTGCTTGCTTACAACAGCCCGGCGATACACCCCACCATCAGTGAGGAGGAAAGAACCTACATAGAGACCTCGATTGGGGAGGGAGCCAGTTTAATGAGTGCTACTGAGGTACAGGACTCTGGCTACACGAGGCCTCTGTGTTTTTTAAAATGTGTTACTCATGTTCAGATGTCATAACTTAAAGGTCCGGCATGTGAGACAGGTAGGAAAGGAAAAGATGGCCGTTCACTCAAACATCTTCATACATTTTTCTCTGTCCACAGAAGTTCAGAACTCCCTGGCGTCAGTTCTTTACGTCTATGCCCGTCTATGCCATCATTGTGGCAAACTTCTGCCGCAGCTGGACCTTCTACCTCCTGCTCATCAGTCAGCCAGCATATTTTGAAGAGGTCTTCGGCTTCCCCATCAGCAAGGTCCACAATGTCCCTAATAGGATTGCAAAATTCTGGAAATGTTTTTAAAAACAGGAATTTACAGGAATATATGGGAATTATGGCCGACGGATGAAAACGAGTCAAATGTCAAGGAAGCGAATATGTTTATATTGACGTTTGTATATGACACAGTTTGTAAAAATTTCTCAAAACTTCCTATGAATTCCTGTAATTTTCCATCTTGGAGTATTTCCAGAATTCCCCTAGTCCATGTGCACTATAGAAATAAATGAACGTTGGGCTGTTTCAGGTGGGCATTCTGTCAGCTGTGCCCCACATGGTGATGACAATCGTGGTGCCAATAGGAGGCCAGCTGGCTGATTTTTTGAGAAGTCGGAAAATCCTCTCCACCACAGCTGTGCGCAAAATCATGAATTGTGGAGGTCAGTGCCTCAGTTCCTCTGAGGTCATTGTGTTTAGGGTTTGATGACTGGGTGACATCTATCTAACGGCATCATTCGCAGGCTTTGGCATGGAGGCCACACTGCTGCTGGTGGTGGGCTTCTCGCACACGCGTGGAGTGGCCATCTCCTTTCTCATCCTGGCTGTGGGCTTCAGTGGATTTGCAATATCAGGTGACATAAGACGGGTGTCAGTCATCATAGTGCAGCCATTACCAACATCATCCTGTCCCCCCCCCCCGCTGACATGTGCCGACAGTTTGTGCTGCTCTTTTATTCTAGACCTCCAAAATACACAAAACAAACTTTAAAAACTCAATTTGCACATATATTTTGTAGTTAGCGCGTGATTGTGCTCAATGTGTGCCATATCTCCAGATACAACATCACACAGTTACACGATCAAAGATGAAACTGCTTCTGAGCTGACAGGAAACATTCTCAGAATAATGTTGGCTAACGTCCTCTAAAAGTTCTCTCAATGTTCTCTCAAAGTTATCAAAAATGTTCTTAAAGTAATGTTAGTAGAACATTCCTAGAACATTCACAATAACGGTTGGGGAATCGTTCCTACAACCTGTAATTGTTAACTGGGTTACAATCTGTTCTGCAACAGGTTTCAATGTGAATCATCTGGACATCGCTCCTCGTTACGCCAGTATTCTCATGGGCATTTCTAATGGAGTGGGCACGCTGTCTGGTATGGTGTGTCCCCTTATCGTCGGAGCACTCACCAAACACAAGGTATTTAACTTAACACCTGTATGTGTTAACTACATTAATCTATTGAGCTAACAAGTACTGTACTGTACTGTAAATTCAATTCAGATTTGTTTATATGGTGTATTTTACAGTGTTGCGTTGTTGCAAGGCAGCTTTACATATGAAAGCACAGAAAAAAGGACATTTATAATATATATATATATATATATATATAAAGTTAGTCCACACAAGACGTGTATATGAGTTATACTAATGAACTAAAAGTGTAATAGATTTATGAATAACATGATAAATGACTGGTAGCATGTTAAACCAGACATGCCTTTCCAGTTATCTGGAAATGGCTCTTCATATGACCAATGAGCACGAGTTGCATATTTCTTGGCTACACAAACATATTTGTTGATAGATGTTTCTGTCGCATTTCAGACGCGTCTGGAGTGGCAGCATGTTTTCGTGATCGCATCTATGGTGCATTACTGTGGTGTGATCTTCTACGCCATCTTTGCCTCCGGCGAGAAGCAGGACTGGGCGGATCCCGAGAGCACCAGTGATGAGAAGTGCGGCATCATTGGAGAAGACGAGCTGGCCAATGAGACGGAGGCCAGCAGTGACAGCGCCCTGGCAACCAGAAAGAAGTCTTACGGAACCACAGACAATTCCTCGGGCCGACAGCAGGGCTGGAGGAAGAAGAGAGGGGTCACCATGCAGGAGGATGAGGATCATTATGAAAACGGGGAGTATCAAAACCAGTATCAGTGACAGTTTGTCAACAAAAGCCCAGAACTGCCCTCTCATCCAACCGTCGATGAGGTATGAAGCGTTTATTCGACGCCGTCCCGGGACTACAACATTTCATTCGACACAACAGTATAATTCACATGTGAAGAAATATTTGGGATGGTGTCCTTTGATTTTACCCGGCTGAAGGAACAGTTACATGAGGATTGTCTGCGTTCTGTGTGTGGCTCGTCTGAAAGAAGATTTTTAGCCTTAAACAAACATTACAAAGGAAGTTTGTGTCTACATGCAGTGGCCCCAAAAAGTATCCAAATACTTTTATATAAACTAGTCCACTAGTTTAACCACTAGTTAAGTTCATCACATTAACTATTGTTTAAACTACCCACCTTGTTTATTAACCAAAATCTGAATTGAATCTGACTGAAATCTTTTTGTGAATTATTTTGCTTCGTGTGTCTGTACTGTCCTTTTTCAAATAAATTCCACTTGGTTTGATATTTTGTATTTAATGATAAAACATGAATATATTTTCATGTGTTGTGTTAAGTGTCTAAATATTTTTTGGGGCCACTGTAATCATCTACAAAACGTAAGAAAATAAAGACGATAAAGCATTAGAAAGCTTTAGAGCGAAGCAGAACATGCCAGAATTAATTCAATTTAAATCATAATTTTGTTCCAAAGTGGTTTTATATTTACAGAAGGCTGACAGCAGGATATGCAGCAGTTGTTTATTATTTTATGTTTTCATTGTTGTCAGCTATGCAAATAATGTATAGCGCATTAACAGTTTAGCCAATGGGAATTCGTTTTGGAGAAACACTCGTTCTGTGTCTCCACAGATCTGTTTCAGAAAATCTGATTAATCAGATCAAGTGAATGATAGTTTGGTCCGAAAAAGAGTTTATTTTTTCATTTAGTGGAAGGCCTCTGAAAATACAGTATGTTCACATTTAATATCTCATACTTCAGTAAATGGTTTACATGTGGGTGGATTGGACTGGTGTTCATGTTTGATGGAATATGTAGTAATTAAGAGATAGAGTACCGGAGAACTCACAGAATTTGGATGGTACAACATTATACAAAAACCAGCCGTGATGTGCCTGATTTTATTTTCTCTTTTTTTTGCGCAGTATCTGTTGGTAAAATGGCATTTCAGCTCTTACATGAATGTGAAAATGATTGTCTGGGCACTTTATCATCGCATGACTGTAACTGATAATGTCTATTTAAATGTTTATTTGAAGGATAATAAAAAAAGCTTTCGATTGATGTTTACTATGTTTCCCTCACTTTAAATAATGAAACCGGAGTAACAAATCAATGATTCTGAAACAAGCTGCTAAAATGCAACAAAAATGAATAAAACCTAAGACAGCAGCAATGTAAACAGCACGAATGAAACTGAAGCCGCCTCAAACTAATTCCAGACTCACAGTCTGTTCTCTTTCTCGTGTTTTAAGAGAGAAGAGACACTTTTCACCCTGAACTTCATGGTGCTTAAATTGGTTTATTGGCTGTGGGGAGCTGACAGCTCTTCTGGTTTCTGTCATTTAGGAGTAAACATCCTCTATCCTCTAACACACACACGTCCACTGATGAGTTTTAAAGTGTCCGACACATGAATGTGACCACCCAAAGCGCCCCAGAGTTGGCAACAAAAATCACAAAGATTTAAAACTGTAGTCTGTGTGTTGCTCATGTACTTTCGTTATGTGCAAATAAAGTCAAATGAAACAAAACTGACATTTTCTGCGAAATTGCACCCGACAACCCAAATTGTTAATCATTATTCCGGTTAAAGAGACAGTTTTGAATGCTGATCTGTTATGTATTTGCTCAATAACTGATTTTATTTTATTACTGAATTACCAGTTTACAGTTCCAGACCTCCAGTTCCATTAAACCGTAAAATACTAATTAAACAGCAATTTGTGTTTGAATGAAGTCATCTGTCTTTGGAATCTCTTGATTGACTTTTATATGTTAACGAGTCTTCTGTTAGATAAATCCAGGGAAAGTTCAAGGCTGTTGACCTTGTTATGGTTTGTAAAGGCATTTTTGTGCCACCGTCCTTGACAGCCGTGTAACTCGCTGATATGCGCTCTGTCAGTGGTTTGTAGTATTTGAAGGTCTTATCTCTACATTTTATGATTCAGAGCGGCTTTAAAACTGTGTGTCTGCTCTCATTTTTATTTTACATCAACACCCAGATAGAAGAAGAGCGAGTTCAATTGAGAAGCGTCACAATTTTACTACACTGACGTTATTTTATAACACAACGATTATTTTTGTAATTTTGTAATTTAAAGTGTTAATTTACACTTTAAATGATGTTTTAGAGATCACACAGTCCTGCGTGTCAGTTCTTTTAGTTTGCTTTGGCTTGGCTTCATCAAACCACATAAGACCGGAGACATTTAAAAAAAGTCTTCAATGACTCCAGACTTGTAACAGCTAAACAGAGTTTATTAGATTTTAACAGCTTCGGTTTTAGAGTTGCCATTATCTACCGTATGAACAGTTTTGGTATGGAATGTGGGTTTATAATAAATTCTGTAAAATAAAACAAATTAAGCTGTAATCTGTAACTTTTGCCTCTATCTGTAACGTCGTATCTGTGTGAAACATGAAGTTCATACATTGCGATACTTTTCTTTACGTATGTTAAAGTCAAATGAAGCCAAACTGACATTTCTCGGGATATCGAACCCACAGCTCAAATTTTAAATCATTATTATAAACCTACCATCGCGAGTCGGGGTAAGGTAAGGTAAGGGGACCATTTCACAAACTGATTATAACACTTTTTTGTTGATTTTTTTATAATAGAAAAGTTACAAATTTCAGCTTTGAAATCTGTAAGATAAAAAATACACGCTATAAAAAATACTGCTAATCAAAAATAAATTCAAACGTTTATTAAAAAAGCCGCATTGTGTAGTGCAGTGTGACCCTCAGGCTAGCTGAAGTGCTTGATGATATTGTTAGCGTGGGCTGTTAGCGTGTCCTTCTAACAAGGCTGTTCATACCCCCCCACCCTCCACTCAGACTGACCGCTCCACAAACAGCAGGCAGCCTATGGCAAAGGTTTTGTTTATTTCAGAGTTCTGTCTGTTGACTCTGAAGGTCATTTATGGATGAAGCAACAGTCAGTAAATGATTAAGAGCTTGTTTTCAGACACATGCACAATTATAGGGAGAGATGCTGGTTTTCATCACATTTTGGTTCAGTTATATCTCACAAGGGGTGTGTGACTCAAGTAAACAGGCTCATGGCATGCAGAAAATATGTTACTGATCTCTGCTCATCTCAATCTCAATGTTAGTGATGATCGTAACAAACCGAAAATGTATATTTAATCAACAATCAGCATTCAATAGCATTGGCGCATTGGTCTTTTGTTGCAAAAACATCATATTGGCCATTTAGATTAGTAGGTCCCAGTATTTAGTTATAAGGCGATGACACGGCCTCTGCATGTCACTGTTTTCTACAGCTCTGTATCAAGCACATTTAATTCCATTATTTGTATTGTGGTCAGATTAACCAACAATGCCTAATTCTGAAGAGAAATCACAAGACACCCTGTTTCTTAATCAATCAAGCTCATTAAATGAGTGTCAGTTATCACAAACCAAGTTAGTGTTGATGTCTATCTGTCCACATATATTAGAGAGGTGAGCACATAATAATCACACAGTAATAACTGTGTTTACATGATAGTGTGATAGAGCGTATGCCTGTGTCTTGCTATCTCTCTCTGTTGAGACAGTAATGCTGCCGTTCCAGGCCTGTCAGCCAGAGTTTGGAGCGGATGTGAGAGGGAGGAACTGCTAGTTCCCATGAGGAGAATCAGAGTTTAATTAATAACCACTGTCCCCTTTCCCCAGAACTGTGTGCTCGCTACACAGAAACAGCTAGATGCCCATTACCAACCAGTGATAAGTGCAAAAGGTAAGAAAATAACATTTATGATATGTTTCTAAAATAAATCAGCTGTGATGCTTTACTGTTACTTTGGTGGTGAGGGGGTGGAGTGTACTGGTGTGATTTATTGATCTTAAATGCCACTGTGTTATAAAGACCCTCTATGTGTAATTGTTTTATAGCCCATGGGAAATTATAGTCTGGATTATATAATATTTTATATATTAATTATGGATGAGAAGTCTTGTATATGGGGGTGTTTTCTGGTTGTTTTTACCGATATGTCACTCAGTACTGCTCATGGATGAGGCCTGGTGCCATAGTAACAACAGGACAAATTATTAATAGGAGTAAATTTGCCCATGTCCACATATTCTAAAGTTTCCTTGTTTAGTATTTATATGAAATGTGTCGAACTTCATAGAACTGCACAGGTGAAATAAAAAAGCCAATATATTACATCAGACATTTAACAGGTTTTGCTGGAATTTTTTTTTTCGAAATTCCAAATTATTATAATTATTATTATTGCTTCACGCATTTCTAAAATGAATTTAAACAGTCACACTGATATATAATATCAATACACATATGGTACATAAAGAGCCTTCGACAATATTTGTTTCGTAAGGAATCAGTTTTTTGGTGCTTCAGACACAGAAATGTATACGGCACTTGTTTCTTAGAGAGGGGAATAATATTACAGTCCTCACTGCATGCCAAGAAAAAAAATCAGATGTAAACAATGTGTCTGTATGCAAGATATATTTCTACATTATAGTATATAGTTTGTTTCTGCCGTTGTTCATTAAAACCAAATTGCCAGTCCAATAGTAGGTATTTAAGAACAGTGCGCTGATATCAGACTTCAGTTTAGACACAATTTACTGTAGCACACAAACAAACTTATGTCACCTCTTAGATGTTCAGCATAAGCATTATAAGAGGTGTCTGAAATATCTGACAAGTGTAATCTGAAAGGATTATGTGATAATCTGTAGTGAGGCGAACGTACGGTAGTTTGAATAATCTGATAGAAGAAGGTTTGTGCTTTTGTGATGGTTAATTTACATAATGGACTGACATGAAAGTACAGCCATAATGAAATCCAGTGCCAGTTTGTCTATGTGCAGACCAGAGCTGAAACTGGGACAAAGGCCACTGAAGGAATTCGTTCAATTCTGAGAGACTATCCTTTTGAAAAATCAAAACTACATCACTAGTATAGTGTCATGGTTTACCTTTTGGAATTATAAAATATAAAAAATAATTTGCTTAGTCGCACAACAGTAAGGAAATTTAAATGACTGTACATATAAATTATATTGTTCTTCTCTATCGTAAAACTGTAAGAATTGAGTGCAGACTTTTATTTTGAAATACCTAAATCAGAGTGTAACGATTCTCTGTCTGCTAATTCAAATTGTAATATGTTGTACATTTAAAATCACTTCCCTCATAACATTTTGTAACTGTCTTAAAGAAACTAGATAAACTCTATCGTTTCCATTCTGGAGTGAGAGATCAAGTCGCTAGAATCCCCACAGGCTGCTGGATGAATGAGTGGGTGGGCCATGATGTCAGTGTGGTGGGACCCCTACAGATCCCGCCCACTGATGGATTCCCCCTATCGGAGAGCTCCCACTTTTTTGGTAAGAACAGACAAACTTTTCATCGCTGAAACAGAGCTGAATAGTAGCTGCATGGAACAAGTGGCACTGTCACTTTAAATTTTACAATCACACGTTGACATGTTATAATGGCATTTATGCAACAAGATCCAGCTGTACTGAGTCAGGAAGCTGAGACTGTCAGGTTAATGAGTAACCACAGTAACCCTTGATCCCACTAGTTCTCCTGGGGCATGTGTGAAGGTGTTCTGTACTGTAACGTTTTGTGAGGGTCAAGCCCACATTAGACAGATGTAATGCTAAAACGTTGAAAGAACGTGGCTGGATGGTTAGGAATCAATACAGCTGTAGATCATCAGAACCCTGACTGGGTCGCAGTGAGATGGCCATGGTGCGGAAGAGAGCCTCAGGTTGGTACCATCACACAATTCACCATAATATAGTTATTAAATAACTAGTCATGGTCAGTAAATGGTATAGATATACTATAGGTTCTTTACTGGTTGCAGTTCTTCACTGGACTAAATTTGGGTAGAAAAGACACGATTTGGTTTCTATCGTTAACAAACATACAAAAATAAAAAATACTCAGTGATCAAAAAAGTTAGGAAGGTATTAATCCATTGGGACCAGTCTAACTTAATACACCTACCGCCTGCAAACCAAACAAAGAGCATCCACCTGTTAAACTCTTAAAAAAATTAAAACTTAAAATATAATAATAATAATAATATAAATAAACAATTCAATAGACTTTGCTATTGTGTAAAGCTAAAGAGCTGGTTAATGATTTCTGATGTTTTGTTTCTGGGTGTGTTGGACGGATATAAACTTGAGGCGAGTAAAATCAGATAAGATTCTACTAGTTGAATAGGTAATGGTCACATGGTGAATTATAACTTGTTATATTAGTATCAGAGGTGATGGAGGTCAGTACAGATGTCTGCACAGTAACAGTATCTCTGTGTGTTGTAGTTTCACTGATTGTTGTGTTGGCAGAAAACCTATTAGAAGTTTTAAACAGTATGAACCTGAGCTTTGTGTCTCTGTGGCACATGTAAACTGACAACCCCCCCGGCCAACAGGGAACATTCTCAGAACGTTGGCGAATGTTCTCTAAAAGTTCTGTCAAGGTTATTCAAAAAGTTCTTAAAGTCATGTTAGTAGAATGTTTATGTTATATATCATGTATATCAAAAACGTTATTCTTAAGTTGTTAGTAGAACATTTAAAAAAGTTACACAATTTAAAAAAGTTTAAATAATGTTCTAATAACCAAACAGTAACATTAATACATTATGTCTAAAAACAAAATGTGAACAAAGTACCTAAAAAACAAAGTTTTGAAAAACATTTTACTTAATAGAAACATTAGGGAAATGTTCTTACAACCTAAAATGGTTAGCTGGGCTGTGACTCATGCTGTCTTCTCCTTAGATATTCTGGCCGAGCAGAACAGCCCTTTGCTGCAGGACCAGGAGGTCATGCCCTATACCAGCTATCCCAGCATGCAATTCACCTCGGTGGAACCCTGCATACCATCACCATCATACTACCCCGGTCAGCACTGTTACCCACAGTTCAGTGGGGAGGAGTGGTTCTCTCCCTCCGCTGGGTTTGAGATGAGGAAAGGACTTTCGGAGGGTGGCTTTGACAATAATATGGAGGAGTCTTGTCCTGTTGTCCCAACGGTGTACAAGAGGTCCAGACACGCCCCTCACTCAGGCAGGAGCAAAGGCGACGAACTGTGTGTGGTCTGTGGAGACAAAGCCTCTGGGTATCACTACAATGCACTCACATGTGAGGGGTGTAAAGGTGAATTCCCTAATTTACTGTATTTTTGTTACCATTCAAGATGTAAAAACGATTAGCTCTGTTGATATTCGAAAGGCTCAATCACACACACTAAAATCGCACACAGCCTTCCCTTCATTGCTCCGCTCTCAAGATAACAAACATACTATGCAACACAACCAGTGACTAACAACAGATGGACATGCCGTCTGATTGGCTGCAAAACTGTTATGGTGTTGTGGGGATCGGCCCTATCCACTTTCCACAACCAGTTTTTCTCTCCTATTTACATGTACACAGCCAGGACTGTTCAAACACAATGTTATTTTTTCAACACACACAGAACAGACATCTAGCAAATATTCACAAAATTGAAAGAAATGTAGGTGTTGATTTCAGTTTTCAGCAGCTGTTCTCAGAAGTTGCTTACTGCACGTTTAATAGTAAAAAAGTCGGATTTTTGAGCTTGCAGTCTTAAAAGAGCAGTTACCAGCTAGAGGCGTCAACCAGACGTGTGTAAACCAGTGTGCCTTTACTGAAAGATACATTTGATATTTTTAGGTGACCCCTCGTTGGCTTTTGAACTTGTGTGATAACTCATTATACTTGGGCCTACAATGTAACCATGGGTACGTAGCTTATGAAGGATGTAATAAATGACACAGAACCCCGCACACTAATTTTAGCTCTTGGAAAATTGTCGGATGAATGTAAGTGTAATTCCACCTGTGCATGGACAATGCCCAGAGGGCAGATGCTGGGCTGCGTGTTCCTGAGTCCCGCAGGCTTGGCTGGATGTGGTGCTCCTTTATACTCAGTGTGGATTGAGTTCCTTCTCAGCTTTCTGCTGAATAATGATGCAGGCAACCAGACCCTCCCGCTGCCATGCAAAGTTAATGTGTGTCATTGTGCTCATGGGCTCATGCTAAAATAATTACCTGTTCCAAAAACAACTGCAACTGCCTAGTAGAACTGAAACTCAAGTATCTTAAGAGTATATGTATTACAGTACTGACTTTAATGTCACAATGAGAACACATGAATACAACGGGTTACAATGAATCTATTTACTGATCTGTGTTTACCATGTTGTCTTCTTGTTTCTCCCATCAGTTTTGCATTTATGCATAATACAAAGTGACACAGTACATTCAAGCGGTACATTTTATCAGTGTGTGTGTGTGCGCACACGTGTTTGTGTGTGTTCTCGCTGAGATTTGAACTTACAACTTTTGTGCTGCTTACACACCTGTTGAGCTACAGGACCACGGTCTTGCTAATGTTTCCTGTGGCTAGCGTCTTTGCACTGCAGTTTTCAGACGCTTACAACAGAGGATGTCGATTATAAGCCAAAGTTTTTACCATACAAATCCAGCATGTCCTGCTGAGGTTATTAGCCACTGCTGTTCTGTGTTTGAATGAACAAATGGAATTTATTAGAGTGTGTATGAGACACGTGGTGTGTATAGAGTATTTCAATGGCTCGGTTTCTGTATATATGTCACTCTTGTCAGGTTTCTTCAGAAGGAGTATCACGAAGAACGCCGTATATAAATGCAAGAGTGGAGGAAACTGTGAGATGGACATGTACATGCGCAGGAAATGCCAGGAGTGTCGGCTCAGGAAGTGTAAGGAGATGGGCATGCTTGCAGAATGTGAGTCACAACTCTGTAAATGTTGACAGGAAATAATGTTTCTTATTATTATGTGTCTGAAGTTGTATTTTTTCCTCAGGCTTGTTAACAGAAGTTCAGTGCAAATCTAAAAGGCTGAGGAAACACACGAAGGCCTCATCAGATGACAGCCTGGGAGATGATGCTGGTGACTGCAGAGATGCTAAACAGGTTGTATCCACCAGCAAACATTCTGTGGTAAGACCTCTGCATTCAGATACTGTCTGTACTTTCACATTTTCTTGGTGTCAATTGTTAGCATAACCCGCAGGCCGTTCCAAGCTAAAGTTAACAATGTTTGTAACAAACTGTTTTTGAAGTGCTCTCAGATTCAAAGGGCAACAATTCTCTTCGCCATAGCAACACGGTCTCCTTCACTTCCGCTCATATACACCATCATCCCTTAAAGATTATATTATAGATGCCTGTAAAATGACTGTGTTAGAACTTCATGGGATCAAAACTTGTCTAGTTATTAAAAACATGATGTATTTTCATTTGTGACCCGTGCTGGCTAAATGAGTCACAATGAGCAGATTTTAAAAAATGAGTTCTGGTCATTTTTCAAATTTAAGGCTTTATGAAAGCCTTTAAAATGATCTATGATTTGTTGGAACTGGACAAAAAATGAATGAGCTACAGCCGTCTGAAGCACCAGCCGCTGAGATGAGAGCAGACAAAACAGCAATGTTTCATGAACTATTAAGACAAGGAAAAGATTTAGGAAGGTTCACCTGTCAGAAAACATACATTTGGATGTTTAACTGTTATGTAGACCATTGGGATCACTAGACGGGGACTTAATAGACCCATTGTTGTGAAAATCTCAAATTTGACCAAAATTGACCTTTTTTGTGTTGCCTGTAATTAGCTTGTGCTCTTTCCCGCTCGTTTTACCAGCGCATGTCATTTCTCCAGTACGCAGAGATCATTTCATTTATCTCCACACTGAAAAAGTATTGGTGCATTTTTGGTGAACTTACAGTATTTTTCTCCTTTCAGGAAAACCTGGAGCTGAGTCAGGAGGAGCAGGCGTTAGTGAATTACATTGTTGATGCTTATAATAAACATCGCATCCCTCCAGACATGGCAAAGAAACTGGTACGTCTTTCTTTATGGAAATTCATAGAGAATGTGTGTTTAATATGCTTTAAGTAAACTTTTCCAAACCAGTTAACTGTTACTTGCCTGGTACTGTATCGTACTGTAGACACAGATCAAAGATCAGTATAAATATGTATTTTTTAATGCTTCAGATGCTGCTATTAAAATCAATATGTGACTTTGCTTGTTCTTCTACTGGTTAATTATTGCTAGGTAACCAACAGTAGGTTATCACCGCCTAATGTCATAAACCAGTGGCATGACGTTTGGTTTACCTTTTGATCAATTCACAGTTACAAGAGCAGTTTAATCCTGAGGAGAACTTCCTCCTGTTAACAGAGATGGCAACTAGTCACGTCCAGGTGCTGGTTGAGTTTACCAAAACCATACCAGGTTAGAGTACTTTTTTAACTCTGTCTAAACATACAAAATACAGGTTTCTATAGCAGTTTCTATACCAGTCATTGCATTGTTTGATTGTGACTATAAGAGTATATACAGTGTACAAAACTTTTAAGAATACATAGATAAAAATTTTAACACATATATAAGTATGAATGTATATATACATACATATAGTGACAAAAGTGATATCATGTGACACACCTGACTTCTGAAGATGATGCAGTAATTTCTGTTCTTTTGATCTTCTTGATTTCTGAGCAGGTTTCCAGGCTTTGGATCATGAAGATCAGATCGCATTATTGAAAGGTTCTGCGGTGGAGGCGATGTTCTTGCGCTCCGCCCAGGTGTTCACCAGGAAACTGCCCCACGGACACACAGAAGTGCTGGAGGACAGGATCAGAAAGAGTGGTGAGTTCATTCATATGTCCTCGGAATGACATCATAGTTTCACAGCCTGATTCATGACCTTTAACTGACGGCTGATGTTCAGAGGAATCATGACTCAGGACTCAGAGTTTAAAGCAGTATTCCACATACCTGCATAGGAATATTCTTGTCATTCCAAACCGGTATGACTATCTCTGCTTCTGAGGAAAACACACAGAAGATAACATTGGTAACCACACAACAGTGGCACCCATCAACTTCCATTGTGTGGACACAAAACCACTGAAATATATCCCAAAATATCTTCTTTGTGTTCCACAGAAGAGAAAAGTCACAGGTTTGGAATTACATGAGGGTGAGCAAACGGGGGTGAAAAAATATTATTTTTGGTAAACTATAATCTTAAGATAGCCTCTTCAAAAGACTGTTGTTTTCAGCTTCTCAATATTTGAAAGGCTGTGACGGGCCACTGCCATCCTTGTCCAGTTGGTCACCAATATTTCTAAAAGCTGATGAACGCAGAGTGGCATCGATTGTTTGAGTCCATCACTCTTCTCCCCCAGCGAGGGCTTGAAAATATTTTTGTCAAAGGCGAGACAGGAGAGAAACAGGCACTGTCTAAAGAGTCTATTGTTCTCTATCTAAACATCGAGAGGCCTATTGTGCTGCTGGGAGACCCTCAGCGCATGTGACATTTCTCTGGCACGAAGCCTCTGTGATGTGCCGGTTTTTTGTGGCGTCCTTCTGTAAAGTTATGACAAAGGTTATCCTTTGATCTGAAGGGATATGAATAAACATGTAAATGCGAGTCTGTATGCTGTGATCATTCCATCTCTTGCAGGCAACAACTGTTTTTCCTGAATCTTATTTTTAACAGTTTTTTTAACACTTACGTTTCTGATTTTCTTTAAATCTGCAAACTCTGCTAAAATCTGTCGTTTTGCCGCACCATCGGCATCTCTGTTTGAGATGAACAGAGAACGTCAAATTCGAGACTTATCGAGAAATTCAAAAAAATTCATTGTGCAGTTATTTTCTAACATGAATGGCAAGTTCAAATTCCTAACGACTGTAAAAACAAACTCCAAACGCTGCATCTACAGTACGCAGACATGGGATATAGTCACCAGATCTTCTTTCTGTTTACAGACGGATGTTTTCTGTAAAGTCAGACAACTGAAATGATAAATTATTATTAAAAACACACTGTTGTGAATCAGAGTAAGGTCAAGAGGTTGTGTTGAACACTGATCTGTCATGAACATGCTCAGTAACTGATTTCTGTTCACGTTAACCAAAAATAAGCTACGGATTGCAGCTTACATTCTGATATTTCTGTAAGCAGAATTTGTATGGCCTGTTTTTACAGCCCAGCTGCATCGATGTGTCGTTTACAATCTGTTAGCTGGCGGAAAGCAAAGGCCACCCTGATTGGCTGGTTTGTAAACCAAACCCTTGTGGCTCTTCACACTGAATCGTTTACATCAGAAAAGAGCTCAGCTCTCAAACCCAACAAAGTATGATAATTATATCAATCATAATGATAAAGACAGAGAGCTTACACAAAACAGAAAAGCCCTTCAAAGACGGGTTTCAAATACGCTGCTGTTACCGAGAATCGCACTGAATGTGGAAACACAGCTGTGGGGGTCCGACGCCAGATTCAGATCAGCTCGGACCTCGATGACAATGGAAAGCAGTGCGGTCATGACCCTGGTTGATCTACACTTGCACATGGGAGGGAATTTGGACACAGTCCAAAGCAGACACAATAAGACACTGATATGTAGTCGTGCTTGCCTGTGCAAAACTCTTTGTTGTGACCCTAAGGCATTCTGAGTGGTTGCTAGGGTGTTGCTATGTGGTTGCTGAGATGTTCAGAGCAGTTAGCACGTTGCTAGGTGGTTGCTACAATGTTTTGGTTACAGGAGTTTTTAGGTTGTGACTTAATGGTGCAAATCACACAACAGAAAATCTGGCTGCATATGTAAACGGACGGTTCAGGAGAAATTTAGTGACGTTTAATAAATTCTCTAAGACACTCAAAGGTTAGTGGCTCAGCATTTTAAATACAGGCAACAGTGCCCCCCTGAGGCCAAAGAAGGAAGCTTATAGTTTTCAGGTGCTGGTTGATTTGAATTGAAAGAAGGTTATGTAATCTGATCTTTGGCCCCTGTGAAGAAGGAAATTAATATTATCAGTGTAGATCATAACTGGAATGTAAAAAAAATCACATGTTTCAGATAATAACTGACTAATGCTTTCAAATCAATATTACACTTCCTGTGTTTCATAATGACAATGTAATGCTTGGTGTACAGTAATAGTTTTGTGTAGTTTTGTGTAGGCAAAGTTGGGTGATAAGATGCTAATTATAGTGTGCGTGTGTGTGTGTGTGTGTGTGTGCTGTAACTTGTATGAATTAAATTGATATATAAAAATGATTCATTCATCCTTTTTAAAAAACATCTCTTCACAATGTTTATGGCTACAGTCTCTGTACAGTTCTAATCGTCTTCTGCAGGAATATCTGAAGAGTTCATCACACCCATGTTTAACTTCTATAAAAGCATCGGAGAGCTGCAGATGATGCAGGAAGAACATGCCCTACTCACTGCTATCACCATCCTCTCACCAGGTGAGCTCATCCACCTCACTCACATGCAGTTTAATGTAGTTTAGTTTAGTTTACTGTTAGTTCAGCTATGTATGTACATGCAGTTTAATGTAGGGTTAGTTTAGTTCAGTTTACTGCTAGTTCAGCTATGTACATGCAGTTTAATGTAGTTTAGTTCAATAATTAAATAATTAAACAATAATTAATACAATAATTAAATTCAATAACTAATAATTATAGTTTTTTATAGCTTTTTGTTTTTTTTTACAAATTCAGACCTGTTTTTGACAAATTACAAATAAGGACGACTCCAAAAGGTCTTGCTCAGATTTGTCAAGTTTTGCTCACTTTGGGATGCAAATTTGTCCCCAATAGATGGTTTAGTACAGTTTATTTTTGGCACTCGGGCAGTAATTCTTACCCCTCTGGAACCACCTTTTGGTTCTTGTGTCATTAATTTGTGCTGTGTCAGCTGTGTTAAATGATTAATGGTGAACAGAGCAGCAAGAGAAAAGACAGAGTTTTTCTGTCAGTGTTTCATGCTTTAGGAAGCTGCAGTGGAGTGTGTTGGGCTAAGGTAAGGTCGTTTGTTCTGTATGACTGAGACTTTGTTGAATCTACCGGCAGACAGGCCATACGTGAAGGACCAGCGGGCTGTGGAGCATCTTCAGGAGCCCATTCTGGAGGTGCTGAGGAAGGTCTGTGGGCTACAGCACCCGCGAGAGCCCCGACACTTCGCGCGGCTGCTGGGTCGTCTGACTGAACTCCGCACACTGAACCACCATCACGCAGAGATGCTGGAGTCGTGGAGAATGAGCGATCACAAGTTCACACCTCTACTCTGTGAGATCTGGGACGTTCAGTGACAAATGCGGACAAACGAAGAAGAATCACCAAAGACTTTTACTGCCAAGCTGCCGAAGAGAGGAGCTGACACCCAGCTGAGAGTTTACAGCATGAAGCTTCAGTATGAAACTATGTCTTGTATCGCTGCAGACGGAACATTGTTTGGTCAATAATAAGAATTTTAAGTCATCATCTGCTCTTCAAGGGAGGAAATTTGATGGACGTGTAAATATGGTCATGCTTTTTTCAATGTTTACCTGGACTAAGAGTCAGCACCTTGGTTTGTTTAAAAATGGCCTTTCCCTTTTTACAGTTGTCACTTTGTGTATTGTATAAATAAAAGTTTTAAATATGTTCAGGTTCTCGTTGGGTGACTTGTGGTTAGTGCTACTGAGCACTGACCTGGTTTTCTTTTGTCTCAAAGTATATGTGTTTATCAGCGTGCCGGGTTTTACTAGGAGTAAACCTGGTAAAAGTGAAAACAGCGTACAGTACATACTACAGTATACTGTACTCAAATCTGGACAATAACTACAGGGTAATACAGTCTCTCTAGTTTAAAGATCACCCCCTTCAGGGTTTGATCCTTTAGTCTTTGGTTTACCAGCGTAGAGCTTTCACCACTACACCACCACCACTCATTATATGTTTGTGACAGTGTCTAACAGTGTCTGGTAGTCATGGCTTTATATTGTTACTCTTCAGTGAATTTAATGGACCGTGTTACACCTGTTCATTACAAGGGGCTCTTCATGTACTCTTGCTCATGTGTGTAATTCACAAAAACAAGCCCTTCTCCGGTGATGTAGCCAAAAAGTTACCAAGCACGCAAACAGCAGCATTTTATTCTTTATTTAATTACATATTTCATTTTTAAAAAATATATCCAATAGAATGATTTTGGAAAGATGACATTTACATATCTGACAGACGCTTTTATCCAAAGCGACTTAAATTGCATTACACTAGACATTGTTTCTGAATATGTGCAATTCCTGGGACTGAACCCATGAACCCTTGGGCATGGTGAACGCCATGCTCAAACCACTGAGCTACAGGAAAGCCAATGCAAAATAGGAAAGATCTATGGAAAATTTTCCCACGGCTGCCTCAGAGTCCTGTTTAAAATGTGCACGTCAACCCCAGTGAATGCTTCCTCGCACAGCTCATTATATAAAGACATCCAGTCATATTATTTTTATTGATCAATCATTTTAAAAAATGATTTCAGCTGCTTCCTTGTGTTTGCCTTTCTGATGAATGTTTTACTTGCAGTAAACCTTTGGGATAAGAAGGGGTTTCTCCTTATATTTCCTTCTTCCTTGTAAAATCCACCTTACATTAATTCGAGAAGCGCTGAGTGAATACCTTCAGTCATATTGTTTCTATGGAAGGGAAATGTGGTAGCTAGGAAAAGAAGATTTGAAGATTATATAGAGGTAAACTCAAACGAAAAATGACATCATTCTGCAGGTAAGCCTCAATGTAAGTAGATACGCTGGTAAAGAGCAGACAGGTGTTCCGCCCTTCTGGTTTAAAAGTGCTGATGTTTCTTACTGAAGAACAATCAAAGGTTCCTGCAGCAGCTTCACAATGGAACAGCAGAAGGACTTCAGGTACTGAAGCGAACACATTACATTCATTTGATCAGAATATGACATCACATGATGCAACTGTAATGATAACTGTTTATTATTTTAGCACTGTGTAAATTAATTAAATTATGTATTTATGTATGTATATGACAGCATTATACATATATATATATATAGAGCTAAAGTGGGTGATAATATGATGCAACTAATGATAAATGATTATTGTTTTTATTGTTTTTGCTCTGTTATATATGTACACACGCACACATATTAATTTATACAAAAATTAAGTCACTCATTTAGCTCTTTATTTCAATTAGAGCTTCTAATTTTAAGATAAATACGTTTAACAGCTGATGCTCCTCTGTCCTCGTTTTCTCGCTCTGTTCATTTTACAGTCCTTCACTGATATCTGTCAGATCTTTAGCAGTAATCAGAATCATCTCACCAGATTCACACTGTTTGTTCACTGCTTGTTCAGATGAAACAATTTCATTACACATTTGTCTCTCAAAACAGGCAGCCGTGGGACGCCTGCAGAGAAGTGCCGGTCATTCAGAATGAACAGATGCCCAGGAAACGAGTGCAGTGTTTAAAATGGTTCTCGTGTACCGTCGTCGGAATTCTCGTCTTCATTCTCGCTGTGCTCAGTAAAGTAAAGCTGCTTTATTAATCATTGGCCAATCATTTTCTGGATGACCGGATAACGTTTAACTGCTCTATCAAATATTGAAGAAAAAATGGCTCAGTTCAGCTGTGAGTGTTTTGCCTGTGTTTGTGTCTTAACAGACGTCATTTCTGCTTCTGATAACATTGGGAAACAACCAAACGATGAGTGTGCACTCAGAACACAAACCCTCCGCTCTGCTCGGCATCGGTTTTGTTCTTGTTGGACCAAATGTTCTTGTCTTGCTGAAGAGCACATGGAAGTTCATTTTCAAGAGTGCCGATATGCCCTCTAAAAAAACTGTGTTATGGGTACGCAAACACATTGTCATTTCTGCTGCTAACCAACCAGTTCACTCAAAATCACCTGAGAACTTTAAACATTATTTTATTTTATTTTATTTTTTAAACGTATATTTTATTTTTAAACGTTATTTTATTTAAACGTTACGTTTTAGGAACAACCAGTTTTTATAAAATTGTATTAACATTACTGTTTGGTTATAAGAATTTTTTTTTTACATTTTTAATTCTGTTTTTAAATGCTCCACGAACATAATAACGTCTTTGTTATATATGATATATAATGTTAAAAGAAGTTCCACTAATGTTACTGCAAGAACATCGTTTGACAACTTTGATAGAACTTTTACAGAACATTAGCTAATGTTCTGTGAACGTTCTTTGGTAGCTGGGCATACTATCCTATCTGGATTTGATTTGACCTGCGTCTGTTCTCCTCTAGGTGTTTGGTGTGGAGCTGCTGGTGGCTTTAGGAGCTGCAGTTCTAACAGTAGTAGCCATGCCACACTTTGACATTGTCACTAATGTGATGCTTCTGAACAGTGTGAGCATTCTGTCTGCTGTGTTTCAAGTGGTCGCTCAGTGCATTGGTGGAGACATGCGACGCTTCATAGTGATACCCGTGTGCTCCATTGTCCTCATCATTCTGGGTTACGTGCTTTTCATCATGAGTTATCTGGTGTCAGAAGAAAGCTCTCCTGAGATAAAAATATCAGTCGGTCTTGCCATCGGAGGAACCATCCTGGTTTCTGTGAACTGGTGGGAGAACTACAGCACGCTCTTTAAAGTCCCTTTTCTAGAAGACATTTCTAGAGACATAGCTAAGTCCCATAACGTGGTCAGCATCTTCTCCAGTTTGATGAGAATTTTGATTACTGCAGCTGTTCTTGGAGCTTATGTTCCTCTGTCAGGTCAGGAGTGGAAATCAGTATCTTTTATATTCCAAACAGTCGTTGTTTCTTTGGTGGTTATCCAGATTGTGTCCTCGGCTCTGTGCAGCTGGTTTGTAGTTGTGGCTTGCAAAATGCATGCCCTGCACCGCAGCTTCGCCATGCCCATGTACCTCGCCTCAATCACAGTTTTGGCCGTATTTTTGATTCCTGTCAGATTTATGCCCTTGGGATCTAAACAAAATTCTACCTATTGTGAGAACATTCAGGAGACATCTGGTGGCCATTGGATGGATTTGATGATGACAGATGTTAAAAGAACTCTGTGTGCCAGGAACATAGTGAGAAACATGAGAGGAGATGGACTGGCATATATGAGCAGCTCTGCTCTGAGCTGGTGGCTGGGAATCATTCTCAGTACAGTTTATGTCTGGTACCTGAAGATCCATCGAATAGAAAGAACCAAAGATTTGTTTGTGCGACGCTTGTATGAAGGAGCATTTCTGGAACAGTCCATGTTGCTGAACACTCGTTTTGAGATCAGAAAGAGGATCAAGGAGAAACAGTGAGTGTTCTAACTTTACAGATAAAAACATTTGACACTTTATAATGATTTTCAAACATGTTTTTTTTCATTTATTGTCCTCCTCAGAGCACAAGAAACCATCAGAGTGTTTCCATGTGCAACAATGTGGCACGAGACCTACGATGAAATGATGAAGATCATCA
>JAZGTJ010000333.1:67549-82678 GCA_036877575.1 Botia almorhae
GTGCTTTTCATCATGAGTTATCTGGTGTCAGAAGAAAGCTCTCTTCAGATGAAAATATCAGTCGGTCTTGCCATCGGAGGAACCATCCTGGTTTCTGTGAACTGGTGGGAGAACTACAGCACGCTCTTTAACATCTCTTTTCTGAAGGAAGTTTCTAAAGATGTCGCTAGGTCCCGTAACGTGGTCAGCATCTTCTCCAGTTTGATTCGAATTCTCATTACTGCAGCTGTTCTTGGAGCTTATGTTCCTCTGTCAGGTCAGGAGTGGAAGTCAGCAGCGTTTCTCTTCAAAACACCCACAGTTGGTTTGCTGGTGGCGACTCAGATTGCATCTTCTGCCCTGTGCCACTGGTTTGTGGTTGTGGTTTGCAAGATGCATTTCCTGCGTCGTGGCTTCGTCTTGCCCATGTACTTGGCGTCATTTGCAGTCTTAATAGTGTTTATGCTTCCAGTTCATTTTATGTCTCTGGACTCTAAAAATAATTCTACCTATTGTGAGAAGATTCAGCCGAAGTTGAAAGACCCGTGGGTGGCGCTGATGATAAAGGACGTGGTGAGAATCGTGTGTAACAGGGACATTGTGAGAAACATGAGAGGAGATGGACTGGCATATATGGGCAGCTCTGCTCTGAGCTGGTGGCTGGGACTCATTCTCAGTACAGTTTATGTCTGGTACCTGAAGATCCATCGAATAGAAAGAACCAAAGATTTGTTTGTGCGACGCTTGTATGAAGGAGCATTTCTGGAACAGTCCATGTTGCTGAACACTCGTTTTGAGATCAGAAAGAGGATCAAGGAGGAAAGGTAACTGATTTCTTGCTGGATAAAATGTAATGTTAATGAGGTTTGTCATTTTAAACATAATTTGTCCTCTTGGGGCCTTTTTTGTAAACATTACTCTCCTCCTCAGAGCACAAGAAACCATCAGAGTGTTTCTGTGTGGAACAATGTGGCACGAGACCTACGATGAAATGATGAAGATGATCATCTCCATTTTCAGGTGAACACATTGGCAATGTTTGACTTGAGTCAACATTTTCTGTCATCTCCGTTAACAATGTTCCTGGCTTTTCTTGCAGGCTTGACAAATACAAGCCAAAGACGGACAAAAAAAGTGACGTGGAGTTTGAATTCCACATTCCTTTTGATGACGCTTTCAGCGATTCTAATAATGGAAGGCATATAAACGAATATGTAGAAACGCTGGTGGACGTGGTCAGAGAAGTTTACACGTAAGAACTGCTTTGCTTATAACCTCTTCTGCTTCTGACCTAAACGCTTCCAAAATCTGACCTTAACGTGTTGTTGTCTGGCCTCCATTAGCATTTTCAGTGAAGAGGACACGTGTTTGTTCAAACAAAGGCCGCCCCTCCCGGAACAGAAAATAATAAGCACTCCGTACGGAGGGCGGCTGGAATACACGCTCCCTAAAGGCAATATGTTGATGGTTCACCTGAAGGACAAGAAGCTAATTCGTCACAAGAAACGATGGTCTCAGGTACCATTGCTTTTAAAACCAGGCAAAACAGCCTTGGACAGTTTGCATCCGAGGTCATTTTGTCCCATCAGAACTTATGTACATTGCATCCAATATTTGTGTGTTGCAGATAATGTACCTGTACTACATCCTTGGATGGCGGCTTAATGGAAAATACTTCCGAATGTTTCAGGAAGGTGGAGAACTGAACGTTCTTGAGGAAAACCTTAAAGTAAGAACTTTAAAAATATCACTGCAGATCTATAAAGCTTTGTAGAGGTGTCTAATCCCACTCCTGAAGGGCCACTCTCCTCCATAGTTTAAATCCAACCGTAATTGAAATGACTTCCCTGTGACTCTGATCAGCTGCTCAAGGTGTGTTCAATTAGGGTTGGAGCTAAACTCTGGAAGCGGGACTGGATGCTCCTTCAGTATTGGCCGGTACTGATCATGTCTGACCGTGTTTTTCAGAAAGAGAAAGAGAACACGTACATCTTGGCTGTGGATGGAGACACTGACTTCCAGCCGTCTGCAGTGATGCTGTTGATTGACAGACTGAAGCTCTATCCAGAAGTTGGTGCTGCGTGTGGTAGAATTCACCCGACAGGCACCGGTGAGATACAGTAATAAACAATATTTACAGAATATTATCATTTACATTATTTCATTGTCTTTCTAGGAGAACATGTGGTGATTGTTTGATGCCATAACTTCTACTTATATATACTGTAGATCTGTTCTAAAAAATGTCCTTACTGTATATCTTCTGTGCTTGTAGGACCCATGGTGTGGTATCAGAAGTTTGAGTATGCGGTGGGCCACTGGCTGCAGAAGTCTGCAGAACACGTGCTCGGCTGCGTGCTGTGCAGCCCCGGATGTTTCAGTCTGTTCAGAGGAGCTGCGCTCATGGACGACAATGTCATGAAGACGTACTCCACAAAAGCCTCTGAGGCCAGTCACTATGTCCAGTATGATCAAGGTAAACCAGCTGACCACTGACAGATAAGTTCTATACCCAGTTAATGGTATAGAAATTAAAACTAATGTGTGGTGTATGTCAGGTGAGGACCGCTGGCTGTGCACTCTACTGCTGCAGCAGGGATGGAGGGTGGAGTACTGCGCAGCCGCTGATGCGTATACAAATGCGCCGCAGGACTTTAAAGAGTTCTACAACCAGCGCAGACGCTGGGGACCCTCCACCATGGCCAACACCATTGATCTGTTGGGCACAGGAGGGCTGACTGCTGAGAGAAACAGTTCTATCTCCAAACTGTTCATTTTGTATCAGGTTCTTAGCGTTGGCGCTTCCATCCTGGGCCCTGCCACAGTCTGTCTCATGATATCAGGTGAATTGAGGAAAAAATTATTTTATGAATAAATTAATAACAATGTTATTATTAGTGGTGTGTGCAAACCGACGCATTATTATTGTAAGCGCTTACACACGTGGTTTACAGATTATAAATTTAAAAATGTGTCATTGCTATTAATTATTGCTGTACTTAGCGTGTATTGTGTATTGTGCGCGTGCGAGTGTGACACAAGAATGATGTTTATACAGTTAATGACAACATGTTTTAGCAGTTTTTCATTAAAAGCTCGGTTTTGTCGTCCAGGATGTTTTATGTTCGTCTTTAAAATACACGCAAACTGGGCCCTTTTCCTGGCCATAGCGCCCCCTGCTGTCTACATCATTCTGTGCTTCAAACTGAAACCAGACACACAGATCACCATCGCGGGTATCATGAGCATCTTCTACGCATTTCTGATGGCAGGTTCAATACTCTCAATCATAGGTATGAGGTTTTATCTTTAAAATAGCGATATATGTGCAAACATTGTACTCCCAAATGAAAAAATGCACGACTGATTCTTTTCTATTGGTAATAATATTACTTCTTACATTAACAGGTGATTTAATAATACAAAACACGTTCATGACTCCCAGCGGTCTGTTCCTCATTGGCATGGTGCTGCTGTATTTCATCACGGCTGCTCTGCACCCTCAGGAGTTCTCGCTGGTCATCTATGGACTGTTATACTTCATTTGCGTTCCTAGCGGGTATCTGCTGCTAGCCATTTACTACATAGTCAACATGAACATTGTGTCGTGGGGAACTCGTGAAACTGGGGCTCAGGCTAAGACTACAGCGGTCAAAGCCATCAAGAAACAGTTCCTGCAGGCCGCATGTTGTAGATGTCCATGTCTGGGCTCATATGAAGTTATGAAGGAGGAGCCAGCAGCAGAAAACATCAAAATGACCGAACAACTGCAAGTTCCCACGGAAACAAAAAGGTGAAACATATCTATAGATGGCCTTCTTTGTTTAGTTTAGTTTTAAAGCTGCAAACCGCAACATTTTGGTTAAAAAATATACATACGTCAGTTATTGAGCGAGCACATGACAGATCAGTGTTCAACACAGTCTCCTTACACCCATTCACAACGATAAGTTTATAATACTGATTCAGAATTTGAGCTGTCGGGTCCGTTTCCTTGTGGAAATCGTATGTGTTGGTGCTGTTACAGTGTAGCACTTGTGTTTAGGTCTCATAGACGTTGTTTAGAATTTAATCTCATCATCCCGTTGAAAAAGAACTCGGTGAGCAACCTGCAATTTCATGTTTTGAACAGAGAGGGCGGTAGAGCCAGAAGTTACGGGTTGCAGCTTTCATTTCTATGGATTCTAAGGGTTTAACCTTTTGTACATGTATTTCTGAACCATTTTAAACGTTCCTAAATTAAATACATAATTATCTGGTTGTTTCAGATTTATATAATATGATGATAATATTACTTTGTTCTTTTATTGTAGTTCTGAAGAGTGCAGAGAAGAACCATATCAAAGTAAGTACCGCATACCTTCATTATTTTGTATTTATTACTCCGCCGGTGTTGAGGGACAATAAATAAATTCCTGCATTTAATTTCAACAGCTTGGATTGAACGCCTGCAAATGAAACCTTACAATTTCCCACTCTGTGAGAATATGCTGTCAGTGGTAAGAATAAGCCATGAAAAGATCTTTTGGAAGGTCCTCGTCTGTAGAAAGATTTTAATGTCTGTGATTCTTCATGCGACAGGAAGAAAATGATTTCTGGACCGAGCTGCAGGAAAGATATCTAGAGCCTCTTAAAGAAAACAAAGAAGAACAGAAGAAAGTTGCTTCTGAGCTTGTAGAACTTAGAAATAAGGTAAAGCTCATGCAAAGATGACTTAGAGATCCTTCATCCATGGTTTTTAGACAAACATCAAAATGCTTTAAAATGAGTTTAAAGAAAGACTTTAAACGGTCTGAAGTTGTAAGCTCGTCTGTTTCCACACAGGTGGCGTTTGCATTCTTCTTCTGCAATGCGCTGTGGTTAGTGGCAACGTTCTTTCTTCAAGCGATTGGAGACACAGTCACCATAAAGATTCCGAAGCTTTATCCCAACGGGACATCGTCCAAGACAGAAGTGTTTTCCATTGATCCAATTGCCCTGATGTTTCTGCTGGGCTTCGCAGCATTGCTTGTACTGCAGTTTTTTGCAATGATCTATCACAGGTAACAAACTCTGATCATGCTGATTGATAAAGGTTTATGCGGATTTACAGAGTAAAGCCCACCAAATAAAATGTGGTTTCATTTTAAAAAGCAGCTTATAATATCATGATAAAAACTGACTGTCAATCGAAAGTTCCGTTTCATTACTGTCGTTTTGCTAAATATCATGAATGTGTGTTGTGAGAAGATCTTGTGATCTCTCATTTCAGAGTCTATACATTAATCCATTTTGTGGCGTATGTGGATACAGACACCAAAGCTTATACGATACGCTCCAGAGCCATTAAAAAATCTCAGGTGAGTCAGTGGATCGAGGTTCTTAAAGGTGGATAAAATTGTTGTTTATAAACATGTTGTTTAAAACGAACTGTGTCTAAATGTGAACAGCTATCAAAGCTCCGGGATTCAGAACATGACCTTCGGAGAGTTGATTCAGAACGTGACCCTCAGATGGTGCCACAGTGTGAACTTGATCTTAATGGAAACTTCGAGTGATCAATAATCAATGACACCTTAAACTGACAACTTGAAAATGATTGACACTATGAATGCAACAGTGCAATAGTGCAATTACTATGTTTTATTTATTTTGCCACTAAATGTGTTATTGTAAATATGGTGATGGTGAGATTAATTTTACAGTATTCTGTTTTTGCACTTTTGAAGCGATCCCTTTTAATGCAAACTCAACTGTTATCTTCATCTCTATAATTGTATTTAAACATATTTATTTGATATATTTTATACGTCTGTAACTTGCTGAAGTAAATGAGTATTTAATATTTAAATGAATATTAACAAACACCTATACAGTTACAGTGAACTAAATCATCTGCAGACTGATTTGATATAGTGGAACGCAAATAACACAAACAAAAAAATATTACATGTATTAAATAATAAACATGTGGTTTATTGAAATATGGCATATTGTTTGTATTTATTTCTACTAAAACAGCACCCATAGGATTTCGGATACATCTATGCCCACGAAGAGCATTTTGGCTAAAAAATACATGATGCAGTCACACAAACATAACTAGCTAAACGAAAGACATTATAACATAAAAATATATTGTACATACAATGATTAGTAGTTAATATACATTCATATCATTTTTGGAAATGTTACTTAATGTTATCACCATGATTTAAGAATTATACAATATTTACATTATGGTTATAGTTGTGTTTGGTTGTAAGGAACTATCAACTGTACAAGGTCCCGAAGATGATGAATGTAAAGCAGTGTTATATTTGACTGATATATTAAAGCACATAATGTTAGTGAAATGAAAGCTGGAATAGACAGACTGAGTACAAAAACAAAAGCTTAAAGGGAAAGTTCACTCAAAAATAAACATCCTAAAAAAAACCTGAAAAACTTCTCACAAAATCTTTTCTGAGTGTTCCTCAGAAGCACAATAATGTCATACAGGTTTGGAATGACATGAGGGGGGGGGAGTAAATGATGTTTTGAATGAACTTTCCCTTTAGGTCAGACCTATGAATTATTCAGCACCTCAGCTCATGGTCTCAAGGGAACGTTCTGTCTATGAATTCAGCATCAGGGTAGACGAGGAAACCAGAGAAGGTTGTGAAGCGTCCCTGGTTGCTGTAGACCGCAAAGCCCTCGTCTTGCTGACTGTACAGCCAGACGCTGTCTCCTCTTTTCAATGGCAACAGCAGACTCTGACTCTGCATCTCTCTCCTCCGAGACACGTCCTCATCAAACACCATGGCCTTCACCTCTCTGCCTGTCATCAGCTTCACCGACAGCGCCCGGTGAGGGTGTTTTCCCACGGTGAAGCTGAAGTAGTACACGCCGGGAAACCGGCAGCTAAAACGTCCAGACGTTTTGTTAAAATGGCCACCCGTGTTCACGTACTCCACATCGAACGTTAGCGCTTCTCTCTCTCTACGCCCCTTGCTCACTCCCAGTGCGGACGACGTTCTTGCGACCGAAAATGCAGATCGTGGCTCCTCGCGAGCTGCTCGTCTCCAGTCATAATGAAGGTCTGTGGGAGGAGGACAACCTGGGAGATGGAGCCCTGGAGGAGATAGGTGGTTATTGAGATACCCCACAGAGGATGTGGAGTCAGGGTACACGAGATAACCGCTGAATGTGATGTATGGGCCGACGTTGCTGTAGATGGCATAGTCAGGGCTCTCCTGAAGCAGCAGGTGAACTGTGTCCGTGGGCTTCAGACTGATCATCACACTCTGACTGTGAACTTTGCGTCCCTGGTTCCTGTAGCCATCATACGCCATGGCCTGGACCTCCATCCCGTTCTTCACCAGCATGACTGAGAGCATCTTCTTTGGAAACTTTCCCACTGTGAACGAGAAGTAGTAGATGCCGGGCAGGCGGCATCGGAAACGACCCGTGTCTGGGTTAAAGTCATCGCCAATGTTGACTAGGAGACGGTCAAAGGTCAGAACTCGCTGTGTGCCACCCAACACACTGCTGCTACGAGTGGCAGAGAAGGCCGAGCGTGGGCCTGTCGTCATTGGAGTGAAGTGAAGGGTAGTGACACAGCAAAGATAACTGAGAAGCCCCAGAAAACAGGAAACACTTGCGCATGGTCTCCATAATAGCACAGCAGCTGTAGTAAAGAGATAACAAGCTCAGTGATGTTTCATAGAAACAGTCAAGTTCCACCTGTTGGGCACTGTTAAAAATATAAATCATATTACAAACTGTTCCTGCAGCTCAGTCAGCGGAGCATTGCTTCAGGGGCGCAAATGTTGTGGGTTCGATTCCCAGGAAACACACACTGATCAAATGTACGGCTTAAATGTCTATTTGAATGAAAGCATTTCCCAAGTGCACAAAAATGTGACACAATATTACAAAATTCATCAGTTTTTCTAATCGTGAAAGGACTTTAATGGCAAATACTGTATTTTTAACTTCAGCGACATTGTTGGTCAATTTTTTTTACTACACATTGATCACTATACATTGAGTATGTGCAATCCCTGGGATTGAACCCATGACCTTGGCATTGTTAACACCATGCTCTAACCACTGAGCTACAAGAAAGGTTTAGCATCTGATGTGTAATAAACTGGTGAAAATGTCATTTAACTGTGCTGGGAAGTTAGGTTTAGCCCTGCCAGAACAGATTCTGTCCTTCCTATCAGGTGCTTAGTGGAAGCAGCAGTTCTCTAATTCAGCTGTTATTGTCTGTTCACAGTATGCACTGGCAAAAGGCAATAGATTAGCAGCTGGTTCATCTGCTCTTGTGTGCTAGAACAAAAGCACACAGAGAGGGATGACTGAAACGTGAAAGCTAACAGAGGACATTCTCAGAATGTTGGCCAACGTTCTCTCAAAGTTATCAAAACATTTGTGCAGTAACATTAGTAGAATGTTTTTAAGGTTACATTTTCTATATCAAAAAGCATTATTTTTAAGTTGTAAAAACATTACAGAATTGACAAATGTTTAAATAACGTTCTTACAATCAAGCAATAATGTTAATACAAGGTCTAAAAAACTGGACGCTTTGAACGTCCAGTTTTCTACAACCTAAAATTGTTAGCTGGGACCTCATCATCATCATCAGTAAACTACTGACTAAATGTTATACAGAAAACTGCATTTCGTACTGCATGTCCAGTGTGATTTCTGAATAATCTCCAGTGCTGTGATGTTATGAAAAAGTGTTTCTAAAATCAAAACATCAAACTTCGCATGTTTTAATGACTCAGTGACATGCTGAACAAACATTTATTAAACAGGTTATGTTACTCAGGATACCGATTTAAACAATACATTCATGTAAACAATAAATAAATGATTAAAACAATAAGGTAAGATACAGTTTTACAGTTTACCTGCCATACCTGGTCTAAGTATTGTGACAGACATGTCTGTGATGTCCAGCTCTCTCTATCCTCTGAAAGACTCCGTTTTTAAATATATGAGGCACCTCCTCACACCAAAAACTACAGTGGCAGCAGGGGGAGGAAGAGGGAGAGAGAGAGAGAGAGGAAAGCTGTTGGGAGGGGTATGCAATAAA
The DNA here is from genome assembly GCA_036877575.1 of Botia almorhae. Lineage (NCBI taxonomy): Eukaryota > Metazoa > Chordata > Actinopteri > Cypriniformes > Botiidae > Botia > Botia almorhae. The sequence goes on from JAZGTJ010000333.1 coordinate 76,599, forward strand.
AATTTTCTGTCCATGTCAATACAGTTTAAATTTGATACCCATTTGTACATTATTATTTTTATTTTTTACATTTATTTTTATAACAGACTTATCAGTCATATCAGTTTATTTCCATATTAGTTCCACAAACATGACGAATCATATATTCATTTGGATGTATGATTTTTTTAGATGTATAGTTTGGGTCAAAAATAAAGCCTTTCTCGCTACAAAACTACATATTCCACATATAATGAAGGGGACACGGGTGCGTCTGGGAACCGGCCTGACGCACGGCGCCGGAAGGCGTGTGTGCGCTGCGTCTCCGCCGTCAATGCAAACGAAGTGAGAGGCAGCGAGAGTCGAAGCTAAAAACCGCATTCAAGACAAGATGGCCGGGTTGCCCCGCAGGATCATTAAGGTAAACGTGAAGTGAGACACATTGCATACTTTAGCCTCGATTTCTGAACGGTAACGCCGCGCAATCGTCAAGTATCGCCGGAATGATCAGGCAGAAAAGCGACAGCTGGTTTAGCCTTGTGTTGTTAGCACTTCCGTTTCGCTACAGTCACTCGTTTCCCGAATACGGATGAGTTAAAAATACATCCACCGCGGAGCGAGAAATGGCGGAGGGCCTGTCTCTGATTCATTACCGTTTAAGGCCCACAAAATCAAATGCAAACGGCACATAGAAAACACAAACTGAAGTGTAAAGGGCGAGAGTTGCGGGTCTCATTCATTGAGCGGTTTTGCGTAACCTCGCGAGCTAAGCGCTCCAGATGCGGCTTGCTAGCTGCACACCGGCCGTAACAAAGCAGAACTAAATAATCTCATTTACGTGACCGTGCGGTTGTTGTTTAACCGATTGCACACATTTATGAGATTTGCGGTGTGTGAACTGATGATCTGGCCCTTTTTGGACACGATAATGAGGGATATGACTCGTCTCGCTCGCTTCCTGTAAGCTAGGGAAGCTGCTACATAATCTAGCGTCTTTAGGCCCCAAACAGCAGAAATGTCAAGTAACATTCAACGTGATATTTGTAGGAAACAAGGTGGTCGTCATTTTCCCAGATTTATCCTAAAAGATTCATTCAAGATCTTGTACAACGTTCATCGCGTCGCCATACTTATGGATAGTTAAACAAACAGCTTTTACCTGATAATCACAGACATATCCCTCCGCATATTTAAATACACACAATACAGTCAGACAGATGCATCTGAACGCTTGTTTTTGGTTGTATATGTAAGTATATGTAAGTATATATACAGGCGCCCTGTCAATGTATCAGCTACAGTTTGTGTGTATGTTGTTCTTCATTTTTCTCCAGTATGATCATAAAACCCTTAACAAATAATTTTCCCAGGCAGGCGGTCTAAACACATAAGCATATATTAAAGAATAATGTATCTGTCCCCATTAGCTTTGGTTCAGGGCTCAGTTTTTGGGTGTTGTCAGGATGATCTGATCAGGAAAGAAAAATTGACGTTCATTTCTGAATCAGATATTAAATGGGTTGTGGGGCTGTGAGTTTGGGTGCAAATGGGCTGGTTGGGGAATTAACTGACTGGGATGAGTGGGAGGGCTGGGAACGCATTTTTGATGGTTGGTCCATCAAGCATGAGACCTTGACGGGGAGTCTGTCTCATTGTCTGTGTTTTCTCTGCATGTTTTTGTCAGTGGGTCATGTGAAACGCGCGAGGAATTTCACTCTGAATACAACATGTAGGCAAAGATGAGAGATCGACAGATCAAAGAAAAATCAACAGTGGAGGATTAGATGTGTCTCATCTATTGTGAGGATGCCGCCGATTAAATCACATGAAACTTTATACACAGAGTTATTGATTTAATACAAATTTTGAAATATAATTCTGGCTTAATTCTAGTGTAATTTATTTTAATGTCACAGCTACAGTGTGTGATGAATATCGGTACAGTGTGTTATGAATATCGGTACAGTGTGTGATGAATATCGGTACAGTGTGTTATGAATATCGGTACAGTGTGTTTTGAATATCGGTACAGTGTGTTATGAATATCGGTACAGTGTGTTATGAATTTCAGTACAGTGTGTTATGAATATCGGTACAGTGTGTTATGTATAGCAGTACAGTGTGTGATGTACAGCAGTAAAGTATGTTATGAATATCGGTACAGTGTGTTATGAATATCGGTACAGTGTGTTATGTATAGCGGTACAGTGTGTTGGTACAGTATATTGTGGCAGTTGTGAGAGGTCAGTGTTTCACACTCAACAGGTGATCTCAGATTCCGGTTCTCATTAGTCATATGGGTGTGTGTTTACAAAGGGATTTAAGGTCAGCTTGTGTCTAAGTGATGCATTGGATTGTGATGGCTGTAAGTTATATGTGTGTGTGTGTGTGTGTGTGTGTATTACTACTGTATATATAACAGGACAGAGTAGTATAGCTGGTTAAAATACCATAAGAATCAGTGTAATAATAATATTACATAATCTTTATTTCTATAACGTTAGGTAAATCCTAACGAAAATGTGTTTGTGTCTGAGGAGGACATGGACTGCCCAAAATTTGCATCCTTAAGACTTTCTCACAATTTCCGATTGTAGTTGTACGTTTATCTTACAACTGGCGTGTCTGTTTATTAAATAAATATTGTTGCAAATGCAATATCAAACAATAATGAGTGTAGTATTCACAGCTCTGTTTAATATATCAGTGCAGGAAATGCAAACACTAAGTCAGCAGATTCTGGCCTTCTGTATGTATCAGATTAAACATTCAGTGAATACATCTGTTCATGTGTCGATGTGTCACCTTGCTGTTCAGGTCTGTGTGTTGTTGATCCAGTACAGTTCATCTAACACATGGCCATTGTAACAATATTGTATATCGTTTCTGGAAAACCAAATAAATGAAAACAGCTGCTTTTCCTCTGTGCATTGTATGTCAGCTGCTGATTTGTTTACAGTTGTGTGCTCGCTCGACCCTCTCACTCCTCAGATGTACCCCTGCTTTGACTAATTGATAATTAGCTCCATGGCTGGAGGTCCCTCATGTTCCAGCCTAATTGGTCTTTGTGTGTGTGTGTGTAGGAAACACAGCGTCTGTTGGCAGAACCGGTTCCAGGTATAAAGGCAGAACCGGATGAAGGGAACGCTCGCTACTTCCACGTGGTCATTGCCGGACCTCAGGACTCTCCCTTCGAGGGAGGAACTTTTAAACTTGAACTGTTTCTGCCTGAAGAATACCCCATGGCAGCTCCGAAAGTACGATTCATGACCAAAATCTATCACCCCAATGTAGACAAGCTGGGAAGAATATGTCTAGATATTTTGAAAGGTGAGAGACCGTTTCATTCCATCTTCAGCTGTGAAATCTGTAGAAGGTCTGATTTTTGTATTTTCATTTTCCTAGATGAAGTTGTTTTAAAGGTCAAATTCTGTTGAAAATGGAACACACGACATTTTAAGACACGAGACGCAACGTTTCTTAAAACTTTACCTGCAGTTAGTTTGAAATTAATCATCACAATGTTTTTATCCAAAAAGAATTTTGTTTAATTTCTGTAGCCTGGTTTGTCTTATGTTTATCATCTGTGTTAAGACACACTGAACATTACACAGATTATAAGTGTGTTAACTGTTTTTCAGCTATTGAGTCAGGTAGGTGATAAAATGTACCATTACATTTAGGAAAATTATATACAGGGGATTTTATCCCTCTAGGAGTTTATGGGTGTGACATGAATTAGTGAAGATTCGTAGAAAATATTTTCTTTAATCTTTCTTTAAACCTCAGAGGGAGGATAATGGAGCTTTAAATATTTTTAATTTGATGGTTTTACAGCTTTGTCAGTTCGTCTTGTATGTACATATGAGATGTTTTCTGTTTATAGTCTAAAAAGCAGGGTAGGTTATTTTTTTATTCAGAAACATGTTTTGTGATGCTGGTTGAAAGTCTGTTCAACCAGTATCTTCTGTGAAAGGCACGGGGCCTTAAAATGTTTGTCCAATCATTGCATTCGGTCTGAATCCAATGACAGGCTGTTCTACATGCCTGTCAAACTATGTGCACTCTGCTTACACAGACAATCTTACTGTACTGTAACTGCTAATACTTTTTCCCTGATACTCTTCCTCATTTATCTCTCTGGATGATGATGTCGTCATACAGATAAGTGGTCTCCAGCCTTGCAGATCCGCACAGTGCTGCTGTCAATCCAGGCATTACTAAGCGCTCCCAACCCCGATGATCCTCTAGCAAATGATGTGGCCGAGCAGTGGAAGACCAATGAAGTTCAAGCCATAGAGACAGGTGGGTGCTGCAGTCACGCATTTAAAGGGACAGCGCACCTATAATTGAGTCAGCGCTGACCCTCATATCATTCAAAACCCACGAGACCTTGTTTCTTGTGTGGAACACAAAAACAAGAAATACTGCAGTGTCCAGAGTTCCCGCTTCTGTAATGGGAACCGTGGCAGTTAAAGATGTTTTTGTTTGTTTGTTTTGATTACAAATGTTGTTGGTTTTTAGGTCTGTTGTTACTGATGTCATAACTGATCTGAGACGGGCTGACTGTGTTTTTAGATGTGAGAGCATTAGCAGATACTGTCAGTGAGATTTAGAATATGGCACATGAGACACATGGACAAATTTAAGTCATTTTTGAGCTTTACATTTACATTTAGGCATTTGGCAGACGCTTTTATCCAAAGCGACTTGCATTGCATTATACTACACATTGATCATTATACATTGAGTATGTGCAATCCCTGGGATTGAACCCATGACCTTGGCGTTGTTAACGCCATGCTCTAACCACTGAGCTACAGGAAAGCTTTACATCCACTGTCCCAAAAAATGCCGCAATACATATTTAGTGTTGCATGCAGGAAAGTCATTAACACATGTATGATGTGATACAATATTTCTATTTATTGGTTTAGTAACTGTTTAAACTACTTCTCATGCCATAACCTACTTAAACCAGTTAAGAATGTGATGATGAGTATATATTATTAATTAATGTTTGCTCAATGCTAATTTGGGTTTTCCTGGATATTTAAAAAGTCTGTTGGTGCTGTTACTGCATTAGAAGTCTCTCAATTCCAGGAAAATGCAAAACAGTTTATTCTCTTCTCATGTCGCCGGCTTCAAAGTAAGAGAAATATTGCTGATTGCATGTTGCAGTTAATCACGTTGTTTTTGCATAAGGAAATATTCCGTTCAAACCCATTCCGTTCACCTGTATGTAAATGAGTTCTCTTTGTGCCAGAGGCAGTCTGAGTAATTCCATCTTCAGCTCCGAAATCTGTAGAAGGTCTGATTTTTTCATTTTTCTAGATGTTGTTTTGAAGGTCAAATTATGTTGAAATGGAACACACGACACTTTAAGACACGAGACGCAAAGTTTCTTAACTTTACCTGCAGTTAGTTTGAAATTATTCATCACTTAAATGTTTTTATCCAAATAGAAGTTTTGTTTAATATCTGTAGCCTGGTTTATCATATGTTTATCATCTGTGTTAAGATTATAAGTGTGTTAACTGTTTTTCAGCTATTGAGTCAGGTAGGCGATAAAATGTACCATTACATTTAGGAAAATTATATGCAGGGGATTTTATCCCTCAAGGAGTTTATGGGTGTGACATGAATTAGTGATGATTCGTAGAAAATATTTTCTTTAATCTTTCTTTAAACCTCAGAGGGAGGATAATGGAGCTTTAAATATTTTTAATTTGATGGTTTTACAGCTTTGTCAGTTCGTCTCGTATGTACATATGAGATGTTTTCTGTTTATAGTCTAAAAAGCAGGGTAGGTTATTTTTTTATTCAGAAACATGTTTTGTGATGCTGGTTGAAAGTCTCTTCACATCCAGAGGCAGTCTGAGTAAAGATCTCTGTGGAGGAATTGTGACGGTAACTTGGTTTCGTTCACCACAAGCTGTACGAGAACAAAATGATCGTCATATTGTTTGTGTGTTCTAAACTGGAGAAATATTGAACTGTGTCTGTGTTTGTGTTTTGCAGCTCGAACATGGACCAGGCTGTACGCCGGAAACAACATCGAAGTCTAGAAATGTATTTTTGGGGGGGCCGTGGGAGGGGGG
>JAZGTJ010000333.1:82683-137021 GCA_036877575.1 Botia almorhae
AACAAAATGGAAGAAGAAGAGTGAACACAACTCCATGTTCTGCCAAGACCAATTCATTTCCATAAAGGACACAGTCTTAGGAATGAAAAATATGAAAAGCTAAAGCATATATTAACAAAGTACAAATAAAATCGGCAGGCAATTTGTGATTTAAATGCACATTAGTACAAAAAAAACGTGTCTTTGTCCTGATTCACAGCCTTGAGACACGCGAGCAGATGATCTGATTTTATTTTATTTTTTACAGAGCATGGGCAAGTTGCCGCAGGATTCTGCTGATATTGCGCATTAAAACTGTTATATATGTCCCGTTGTTTTGTGTTTTTGAAGGGGTGACTTTCATAGTTCTTTTAACTTCTTTTTATGTGACTGTTTGATAATAGCGAGCAGCAGACTGTTTAGAGCACCTTTCTGTGGAAATGCAGATGTACCACCTGGAAAAAATACACGCAAGATTTAAACTCGACGCAAACCGCAATCTGACCTGGGAAATTATTTAACTAGAACCATCTTCCACCGTCACAGAAACTGTTAAATGCATTGATGTTATGTAATGTAGATATGGACGAGGTTGAGCTATACAGAAGGGAGATTTTGCGTTTTTCTGTTAGTTATAATAATTATGTTATTGTGTCCAGTTTTAGTGTTTTGTTTTATCTGTCTTGCCATCGCTGTACTAATTGCACTCAGACTCCAGCGTTGTGTGCTTCACAATCCATTGCATCGATTCTTTCGCCTGTTTTTCCCCTTTCACATTTATTTGGAAACCCCGAAGTTGCAGTGGAGCTGGAGGTGAGAGTTTAGTGAGGGAGGACAGGTGGGAATGTTCGGAAAAACATCAATAAAGGCTTTGTTTCAAATTCCATGGTCTTTGGTTAAAATAAAGTCTGTTTGTAAATTCCTGCTTTCTGTAGAAAGAGGAAAAAGATCTGCTTTTCCAAATGTGATGACAACAGTCCACACACACACACACACACACACACTTGTGTTCTTTATGTAAATAAAATCTGTTGATTAATAAGAAGCATTTACATAGTGGTTTTATTTTCTTATCTTGTTTTTGAGAATGACTAACCTAGTCGACTAGAAGGTTGTCCGCTGTTTGCCAAGTGATTCATAGACTTGAGAAATGATTACTTTAAAATTATATTATTATTACAAAATAACTGTTTGCACTTTAACTTAAAAATCATCTGACAACTTCAAGTATCTTATATGTGTAAAAATGACCTGTTTTTCAAGCATCGGAACAGTTTTTGACAGCATTGTTGGCTGCTGCCAGCAGATGGCGCCAGCACAGCGCGTCACCGTCGCGTTTTAAAGGCTGCGCTGTGGCGTTTATCTCGAGCGTTACATTGTAACGAGTGAATGTTTCACCGCAACTAGAAAACGTGCAACAATGTATCCGCGTTGAGTTCCGCGCGTTCTTCATTCAAATCTGTCTGAATATACGGGAGTCATTGGCGGCTCGGATGATGTCTCATTCATATTTTCAGAAGGGAGACGCCCATCTGTTGATGGTATCTTTGGTTTGTAAGGCTGATCGTATTGCAGCTGATTTAAGGCGACTGCGCAGAGCCGGAGAGCCGCAGCGGAGGAGCGTTCACACAGCAGCAGCCGGCCCGCCACCATGCTCAAGACGAGAGCAGCCCAACACACCATCTCTGCTGACAGGAAAGGAATAATGTCTTCAACGTGAGGCAGCTTGTGTAAATGCGAACTGTATGATCGCTCTGGAGAATCGGGGACGACTTCCAGCTCTTGGCCTGAAAGACAGTAGCGTGACGCGCAGGAGCCAAACATTACACAGCCCGGAACGCTTGTATTCTTGTTTCGTTCGGAGAGAAAACAAACCCATGATGAAATTCAAGCCCAATCAGACGAGGACTTACGACGGAGAGGGGTTCAAAAAACGAGCCGCGTGTCTGTGTTTCAAGAACGATCGAGAGGACGAGGTAAGACCGCGAGCAGCGTGTGTTTGTGTGGATCACATCTACCGCAACTTCTGCCCCTCACAGACCTCCGAAATCAATAGAATGAGTCCTTCTGACTTCTTAAATAAATAAACGCTGGATCCAAGTTACTGCCGACGAGCAAATCCTTGTAGCAACTAACATGTTAAATCAATAATAAAGACGCGAAGTTTAATTTTATGAGTGAAACGTCACTCTCATAACCTTCAGCTATTATGATCAGACTGATCATTTACCCCGATGACCTTATTTATGATTCTTAGCTGGAAGTATAAGACGCTTCGTGGACGTGTGACGCGAGCAGATATAAATGTAATCAATGAGATCAGATCACCCTGAGACAGGCTTGAGTTTCACTCATGACTGCTGACAGCTGACCACAGGTAACACAGCTGTCTGCTGGAGACACGTTCATGTCTCACAGTCCTTCACTTCCAGTCAAACTTAGCGTTCACAGCGTCTTTGCAGGGTATGCAGTTTACTGTACCTGCAGGTTTTGCCCTAATGTCTTACCTGTACCTCATCATTTACATTTCACATTTTGAAATACATTTACATTTTGGCAGACGCTTTTATCCAATGTGCTCCCCGGGAACTGAACCCACAACCTTTGCGTTGCTAGCACAATGCTCTACCAACTGAGCTACAGGATCACTCAGCAGTTTGTTTTGGTACAAATCTGCCACAGGTTTGTATATGATTTTTACATGTGCAGAAATGTAGAGTTGTGATATATGTAGTTGCAGTGACTGGTAAGCAGGAGTTTGATACACACAAACAGTTCGTGTGCATGTCTAGATCAAGGAGTGAAATGAAGTCAGTATGTACAGACAGAAGGAAAGAGAGTTAGTATGTTAGAGAACTGCCTCTCTGATGTAATATGGAAGGCGGATTATCGGTTCAATATTGCATAAGAGCAGATCCCAGTTACATTCCAAGGAGTGCAAGACTTGTACACACATGATGTTTCACACCCCTGCAGTCTCTGAGCTAGAATCATCACCTTATCGTTGTACAGATATAACTGTTGAATTGTACATAACTGTGGACGGCGCATGTTTTAGCTCCTTGCGATCCTTCATCTGCTTTGCATCAGAAAATATGTTTAACCATAAACAATATTTAAACCTATATCATTAGTTCTTTAAACATGTTCTCAGTGTTTTGCTTACACAGCTAAATAAAAAAAAGTTTCCTTAATTAATACAAGTAATCAGTCACTCAAAACTTTTAAAGAGCTTCTATAATGACCCTGGCCGTCCCTTTAGCATTTTGTGACCTCCTCGAAAGTACTAAAAATACTGTCTATTATGAAACGTGTCATGCACAGTGGAGGTGTTGCTGAGTTCTGAGACGAGCGCTCGACCTGATGTGGGCAGTGCGCTTGGAAGTGACAGGAAGCACGGATACATGAATACGCACCCCCCCAACCCCCCCCCCCTTCTCCCTCATCAATATGAATAATTTCTTCAATTCTTGTTTAGTCTGCGATGGGCTAATATAAGACTTCTTGATATTCTAAAGTGAACTTTATATACTGTAAATACAGCAGATAAACCTGATCGCTTCAGGCTTCAGAGATTAATAGGAGTTTTGGATCTGCATAGCAACAGGACTCAGTTTCCCAGGTCTCCTCTATGTGATTAGGGGAGGGCTAAGTTACACTATGTGCTATAGCTCCAAGTGACCTATCAGCAGCAATTTTTAGAACCGGAACGACTGCACTCTGTTTCCTCACCAATTTCTTTTCCTTTTGGTATTTTTTCGTTATTCTAACTAATGCCAATTAAGCCATGCCGGGAGGGGGGGGCTGTTGTGGGTGGTCGTCAGGGTGTTGCTATGCAGTTGGACTAAGTGTTTTTTAAGGCGCTGCTGTTGCGTCACTATCCTGTGTCGTGCTAATAGCAGCAGCAGCAGTTCTAGTCTGATGATAATTTTACCCGTAAACACACTTGTTGACCGTCCAAACAATGTGGGCAAGCTTTTCTGGACGGTGCTGTTCAGGAAAACTGCAGATTCTGTGATTTCAGTTTGTGTTGAGTCGTCTTCAATCTGTCGCCCGCTGAGAGCTCTTGTGTTTGGAAACGCCAGAGCTGTATTTTTGTCTTTGGAAGTGGAGTTTAGGAAAGTTTATAGTTTACAGTCGTGTGTCAGACGAATGCAGTTTGTCTACAACACGAGTAACTTTTTCCTCAAGCACTTCATATGAGTTGTTGATTCATCCAGACGAGCAAACAGGTTCAGTGATCAATCCAGATAAATGCCAACACGTCACAGCTGACCGAACCGCAACAATCACCATTAAACAAACCAGAATAAAGCAAACTGAAGCTGCATGCGGTACGCCAGCAGTTGTGCCCTGCAGACTGAAACATGCATTTCAGCTTCATCGTCATGTAGTCTTCAATAAAACTCTTGCGCTGATGTCTTCCATGCAGAGAGTTACACAGGGTTCCTGGATTGTGGATCTCAAATAGATGGATAGACTCTCCTGAAGCTTCGTAACAAAGCGTTCCTCTGCCGTAATGCTGATGAGGACCAGGAGAGGACCGGGAGCCACTGTCCTCTCTGTTCTGTTGGTGTTTGGCCAATCAGACTCGTGCCCCTCTGACTCCTGGTGGAATTTAAGATGCTGCTGATCTTGGGTGTCAGTTGGGCCTGAACTGGGTCAGTATGTCAGCTGATTTCTCAGGTCTGTCAGTACGTGTGGTGGAAAGACAAATTGCATCTCAGAAATTCTGTGTTCTTTAAATTCAGATTAAATATGCCGTGGGGCTCACGCAGTGAACTGGAGCCTTTTAAATGTAATACAGTAAATGAATTTAGAACGCTGAATTTGATTTTGGGTGGTTAAACTTGAGTCAGTCAGTTTCATGTAAACACAATGTGTTGTTCTGTCACTGTGAGTCAGATAACACGTTTGAACTAGTGCTGCCAGTCGGCTTTACTAACCTCGAGCTGGTTTGTGTTACTTTCATTTGCTTCTCAGTTTCAAGGACGACTGAACTGAAGATGAGTGAAATAGCTTTTATTGCTGTCAGTATGCAGGCGAGTTTGTGGGACGCATCACACTCCAATACTGTAATAAATACAGTATTGTATCATTTAAAAACGTTGTGTGAATGTTCAGTGTTTTTAGACATTGTTAACATTATTGCTTTGCTTATTATTACAGCATTATTCAAACGTTTTAAATTCTGTAACGTTTAACTTAAGCATAACCTTTCTGATAAATATGATGTCAGAAAACATTCTGCCAACGTTCTGCGAATGTTTCCTGTTAGCTGGGATAGGTAACTATATTTACTGGGTTGGTCTGAGAGAACGTTTGCTCGTTCAGAAGCGTCAAGGCTAAACGTGAGATTTCTTCACAGCTATGGAGGCCACCGCGTCCGGTCGCACCTGTTATCTCTCCCACACTTCATACCCAAAAGAAGAGCTTGACTCTCAGTGTGCAGAATCTGCCACTGTGGCCGGGCAGCTGTTGCAGTTCGTTTATTTATAAGACGTGATCTCGCAGCTAGACGATTGGCCTTCTAGAAGAGTGATGGAGGGTGATGCAAAAAAATATCTATTAACAAAATTATCTTTATTAATAAAGAGGTTAATAGATGGCTGTTTATTGTGGACCGTGTGAAAACGCAGCGTGTCGTGTGGTCTGTGTTTAGTGCTTCAGCTGAATCGGTTCATTGAAATACGTTCTTGGTCTGAACAATCGTGGCATTCAACAAAGTGCTTTGCATTAGCTCCACGTCCAACAGTAAATACAGACATCTGACAGCTACACTGCTAGTAATCATCACGCATGCAGAGATACTAAACCTGTAACCACAGTAGACTGAATAAAATGTATGTTATTATGAGATGTATCAAACAGAGATGAAACCATAACTACAGGTGTATTATGTGGGTGTGCATTTAAAAAATGTCATGTTTTATTTTGGCACTTTTAATTTCTGATTGTTGTGGGACCTGTCTGCTTGAGGGAGGGTGTATATTTGTCCCATCAAGACATATTGCACATGTCTGTATGTTTAAAAAAATAGAAAAATCTATTTTAAGTCTATTTTGAAAGCTTCAGTCCATAACTTTTGCTTCACCATCACGTGTCTGTTTGAAACATAGAATCTACGTTGAGAAAATAATTCCACAGGTAACAGATTTAAGCAGCTGCTGTAAGAACAAGTTACAAATGTTCCACCATCAGCACACACACACGATACAGTAACTTCTGCTAGTCTCTGTTTACAGACGCAGACGAATAAAGTCAAACATTTTCCATGAAATCAGACCCGGCAGCTCAAATTATAAACCATCATTAGAAACTTACCGTTGCGAATTGGGAAAATGGAGATCGTTTTGAATCATTATTTGTTATGTTCTGGGTTGATAACTGATTTCTGTTCATTTTGAAAGCTGCAATCCGTAACGTTTTCCTTTAATAGTAACATTGTATATTTGTATATGAGCAGATGAACGGTTGAACCAGCATTATTTGTAGAGTGGCAGAAAGTGGAGGGAGGGAAGCTGTTTTGCGGACCGATGTTGTTCTGTTATGTAGTGATGTTCTGGTAATGTGTTGGACTGATCTGAGTTCTGTGTGTGTGTGTGTGGCAGGTCTTGCTCGTTAGCAGCAGTCGGCATCCAGATCAATGGATTGTTCCAGGAGGAGGGATGGAACCAGAGGAGGAGCCTGGAGGAGCTGCGGTTCGAGAGGTCTATGAGGAGGTGAGGTCTGTCCCAGTGTAGCCTCCTGCTGCTCCTTGATTCATCAAGGAATCAGCTGAGGTTTTGATGATTTCTCATTTTAAGGTAAAAAATAAAAGGAAAATGATAAATTAGTTGGTTAGGTTAGATTAGGTTATTGGTTCAGTTTGGATATGGTTGTATCATCAGTATAGGAGGTCTGTTAAGTAATGGTGGTCTCTCAGACAGTTCAGAGGTCCAGAGTCCTAAACGAGGTCTGGACTGCATGTTTACAAGCACAGAGATCTCATGTTTGGGTCAGGGTTGCACCTGTCCCTCATATCTTATACCTCATAACCAATTTTTTTTTTTTTGCTTCACATAGCCATCATGCATACTGAGAAATATACATTATATACTGCCTGCTATTTTTTAGAAAAGGGGCATGCGAAGTATTCATTACCTTAAATAATCTACATATCTGTGTATATGTATCTATATGTATATTTATAGAGAGAGAGAGAGATTCTGATCTACACATCCCTCAGTCATTTACACACACACAGACTCATCACAAAGTCCACCAGCATGTTTTCAGTCTACATCAAAGGAACCTTCACTAAATGCATTGCTACTTATCAGTCTTGGACAAGTTGAGCTAATGGTTTTGTGGTGGTTTCAAGGAGAGTTTGTGTCATGACATTGAAAAGCAAGGGTAGAAGTTGCCAAGATGATAATTTGTTGACAGCTGTGAAGCATTGTAGCGACATTTAGAAACCGTGTCCTGTTACCGTTGCCTCTGCTGTCTAAAATTGACATGTATCGGAGGTTCATGGTGTTTGGTTGCCCAGTTTGAATGCAGTCTGATTACCACACAGTGTTATTAATTCCCAAATACTGAGGACAGCCATGTAATCACAGAACACGTCACAAGCTTTTGCATGCGTCTGTTGGTGTGCAGCCAGATTTCTGTACTCTCATTGCATAATCGCATGCATGCACAAGACTTGTTTTTTACTTCGAGGAATTGTTTGGTTGCATAATGGTTTAAAAGAGTGTAACCCAACCCGATGGCGTGTTAGGAGCACCCTGGAGAAGACCGTAAACCTCTCTGTAAATTTAGGCATGCCGCGGGCTGTGGCAGCACCCATGGGATCCGAGCTGATACCCCGGGGGCTTTGCCAGGGGTGGGATGTCCCAAAGGTCTCATGAAGCTGGTCGTTTTTTTTCAGGCCAGAAAGGAACCCTCAAATGTCTGTATTTAATTGGATGATGACCTAATAAATCTGTTTCCTTTGTTTAAATGAATCTGGTCTGGCCAAAGCAAGCATGTAAAGAACGATATTTAACTCGATACTAATGATAAATCAGTATTATAAACTTACCGTTGTGAATCAGGGTAAGATACAGAGATCGTGTTGAACACTGATCTGTCATGTACTTGGTAATAAAGTTTTTTGTTTGGTTTATTTTAACCCAAAAAAGTTACAGATTGCAGATTTAATAATAACACGGAATGGTTTATACTATATTGACAAATAAACAATTGCCATTGTTTTAATTTATTTGACTTTGTTAGTATCAATGTAAATATTTATTTTGAATTGTGTCATTTTCTTTGCTATGGCATAAAAACTTCACTGGTTTATTGGTTTGTACTACTGATATGTTTGTGACTGTCCACGTTGGCTGGGTCATCCAGGCGATGCGACAGACTGTTTTGTGACCGTGTCAGAGAAGGGTACATGGAGATGACAGAAATGCACTCGGGGCAGTTTAAACAGACAAACTCTCCCGTCGTCTCTGAAATTGCCCCCTGTTGTTTGTCAGGTCCTATTGAGAGTCACCTCGTCAACCCAAATCGCACGTGGTCGCAGAGATGTCGGTTTGTCCCCAAACTGGGTGAACTAGGGCCGGTTGGGTAATTTTGCAGCGTCCGGGTGGAGACATGCTGTTCTCGCTGTTGTCCAGGAATTTCCCGTGTTATGGAAACATGTGGCTCAGTTTTCCGGGATCAGTGAGTCGGGTCTAATGTGTTGGCACTGGCTGGCACCAGTCCAACAATCCTCCAGTTCAGCCACTGTTAACCCGGCAGGAATCATCCAGCCGCTCATATCATAACACAAAAGATATTTCCTTTAAGTGCCATAAGCTGCATCATAATGCATCTTACCCTCTCGTTGTGATGTATTTGGACCATGTGACCTGTTAAACAGGAAATAACAGTCACCCAGCTAACAATGTTAGGTTGTAAGAACATTTCCCTAACGTTGCCATTAGGTAACAAAAATGTTAATGTAATTTTGAAATCTTCAGGAACATTCAGAACTTACAATTGTTTTATATTATATATTATTATATTAACGTTATTGCTTGGTTATAAGAACGTTATTCAAACTTCATACATTTTGTAACGTTTTTAAAACATTTCACTAACAACTTCAGAATAATGTTTTTGCTATAATGTAACATTAAAAATGTTCTGCTAACGTTACTGCAAGAACTTTGAATGTTAACCAGTGTTCCCTGTTGGCTGGTAAATGGTTAAGTTATGAGGCTTGAATGTTTGTGTTTTTGTTTGTTTCTTGCCAAAAAGTCATTTCAGTGAGATTTCTGGCCTGTACAGTGTGGGACATTTTGTGAAAACAACTGTAAATAAAAGTAGCTTGTGGATAGAAAAAAAGGCAGCAGTTTGCAGCTCTCATCTGTGTGAGTCTCATAAATGTTTCTCCATGTCTATTCCTGCTCAAACAGGCTGGTGTGAGGGGCACCCTTGGCCGGCTACTGGGGGTGTTTGAGGTAAGACTGCCAAACTGCCTTATATAAAGTAAGATGCTACCTCAGGCCCCTCTAGCATGTGGCACTGATTAATCGCGTACTCTTAAGACCTTAATAAACAAGAGTTTATTACATAAACACTCATCCTCTCTTCCCCTCACACCTTCTCAATTCACATTTTACAGCGTTTCACACAGTGAGTTTGTGAAGCCTCGAGATAAACTGATCTTTGTCTCTCTGTACAGCAGAATCAGGACAGCAAGCACCGCACATATGTGTATGTGCTAACAGTCACAGAGACACTGGAAGACTGGGAGGACTCGGTTAATA
This sequence comes from Botia almorhae, assembly GCA_036877575.1. NCBI lineage: Eukaryota > Metazoa > Chordata > Actinopteri > Cypriniformes > Botiidae > Botia > Botia almorhae. Next base: position 92,451 of record JAZGTJ010000333.1, read on the forward strand.
TTGGTGAGTTGCTGTTTAGTGTCAGATTTCTGTATTGATCCCAACAATTGATTGATCTTTGTACACAAAGTCCCCACTATTGATTTATGCAGGCTTCTGAGAATTTGGTTGGTCAAAATCAAAACGGACTTATTTTTCCCTTAGAATATTTGAGTGTTTATTAGAAATGCTTTATGCGTGCACGTCATTGTTTTTCAAATTCCTGTGCTATGTAATCTTTCATCAAAACCAAAATGCTTGCCCTCCTGAGCAGCAGACGTTCTCTGATGATGTCATTCTGACCGCTTGGGCGGAGCCAGAGCTGTTAACCACTCCCCTCCAACTGTCAGACTGCATCAAGCTGTGGCCTAATTTTCAAGCGCCAATCAATTCCCAATGGAAAAACAAGCCACGCCCCCAATTTAGCTGCTAACAGGTCATTGGTTTTAGTGGTTGTGGACATATAGCATTCACCAGCTTATCCCAATCCTATCAAACTCATTTATTTTCATAAGACACAACTGCTGATCTGTAAGCAGGGCAAATATGGGGATTTGTGTCAGTGTTTTTGTAAAGCTATTACAGATGTCGTGTGGATTACAGGCGTGTGGATTAGCCACTGAAATCTTCCACTTACTGTAGTTTGGTTGATAGAAAGGAGCCATGAAAATACCATTTGCCCACAGACGGCGCAATTCAAAACTTGCACTATTTGTAGATGGTGTGGAAAGAGAAAACCTAGTAACCCTTCACTCGCAGCAGACGTATAAATAGACGTCAGTTTGTTCACTGGGAGGCGTGCTGTTAGCAGGGCACAGTTGTTTTCTAGTTAGTGTCACTACACTTGCCTCTGTCTGGCCTCTCTATCTCTCTCTCTTTCTCTCCTAGTTGCCAAATAGGGCGTCATAACCCTAATACACAAAGAAGACACAAGCCGTGTACATGACACAGAGCTGAGCGGACTGCACCGCAGTCAGCCTGATCGTCAGCTTGGTGACCGTTCACCCTCTTGCATATATAAATGTCCTCAAGCCTCGTTTTAAAATGCTGTAGGTGAATGTTTAAGTGTCAGCGCTGCATGCGAGACAGTTTTGAGGACTATTAATAAAGCAGAATGTTTGTCAGGCAGATGGTTGGGCAGCCGACTCGCGGTGAAGTTGACCTTTTGTACCGTGTTTAAATAATCACTGTACAAAACGTTTTCTTAAACTGTATTTAATGGCAGTTCGTCTCTTGTAAATAAATATAACAATGATGTAATATAGCAATATAACGGTAATATTTGCCACTTTCAATGAATCTTCAGTGTCCTCGTTCATTTCCTATAAATTTTGTATGAAATGCTAATTAAATACTCATAATAAAAGTGAGTTTTAAACTCATCCAAATGTCTGGGCCCTACTGAGTGATGGACAATAAAACCGTTCATATACTATTTAATTTCTGAAGGTTAAACGGCCCCTTTCGTTTGTGAAAACATGAAATAAACATTCACATTTTAAGCCCTATCTGTACACTGTTTGTGGGCAGTGCCATCATCTAAAATCACAACCTAATCTCATCGGTGTAAACTTGAACGCAATGCTGATGTAAGATGTTATGAAATGTGATATTTGCAGGTCGGAAGCGGAAATGGTTCAAGATAGACGAGGCGATCCGGGTGCTACAGTGCCATAAACCCGTCCATGCAGAGTACCTCCGCAAACTCACCCCACACTGCGGCCCCACGAACGGCAACACACAGCAGCCTGCAAACACAGACGACAACGCCCCCCTCCACCAGACCACCTCACAGGACTGTGGACTCGCCCGTTTCCACAGATAGAACTGCCCACAGAGCGCACAGATGCGTCACGAGGGAAACTGTCCGCAGAGAGGAGACGATGTTTGCATGTATAACTTCAATGTTTACTATTGAAAATGTTCTTTAAGCGTAGAAACCAAAGGTTAGTTGTGAAATGCCTGTCACATTCAGGTCATTGAGAACAAGGAGAGACATTTTCCTCATTTTCATTCATAAACAACCATTTCAAGCCAAACTAGGCAGAGTTACGGTATGCAAAGGAGGGAGATGTGAGATATTAAGAGCCGAGTAAAAGATGCGCTATAGTGAACATTCTGGAAATGTTATTTGACAAGAGAGATTTAGGTATTGGAGGGCTGTTCTAGAGGAGTCAGATAATGATGGATTTGTGCAGTTATTTTGAAGCTGCATGTGGTTTAGAAGAGATAGTGACGGGTCTTTCCAAATCTGTTTATATCTAATCGATAACTTGTCCTGTTGGGTATTTGGTAAATAAATTCTGCACAACACGATACAGAACTAACAGGAAACCATGATTTATATAGTATGTAAATAGTTCTAATGGAGAATTTGGGGCTGCTTTTGATTAATGTCTTCATCACAGATATTATATGTAATATTGGTTTTAATGCTGTGATGGTTAAAGGTTCTTTCACAGTTTGATCTTAAATGTGAATTTGCCATGTTGAACAATGTGATCTGGTTCCCTGTAAGACAGACGAAGCGTTATGTCACTTCTGAGTCACTTTATCTTCTCAAGCCAAGATGGCGTTTGGTGAACTGTGAACAAAAACAAAACTAACTAACTAACTGCTAACTCATTTTGTTTATACTGTCTAAAAGCAAACTTCCAATGGTAACCCTGATATATCACGTCAAACAAACCAGCTTAACCAAGTAGACTTGCCAGCCTGTTTTCCATTTTTCATGAAGTGTTTTCTAACATCGGCAACAGAAATGCAATAATGTGTATTATAATTCTACTGATTATTTACATTGAGGATTTCCACAGTTGTATGTATTTTGTCAGTGAGCAGTATGTGGAAGTCACTGACCCGCGATGGGATTTGCAGCCAAACCGTTTTAATGAGACGTAAAGTAAACGAGCATATTTATCTTCCCTCAGAAGGAAGATTGCATGTCAGGTTGTAAATATGTTTTAATATTCAAAGAGTTCAGCTTCTGCCTATGCATAGTTGATTTAGTATATGATTCTCAGTTTGTTTAATTACAGGATTGCACTGCTAAAAACACAAGCACCTCTTTAACTTATTTATCAAGAAGGATCAATTAAATATACAGTTTAATATGTATTAAAATTGTGATCTGACAGAAGAAACGATTATGCAATTTTCTGTCAACTGTATTGACTGTCTTTAAGAAAAAAAGCCCTGAACAATTTCAAACAAAATAAAAACTGTTCTAAGAATGACAATGTTTTTTTTATATTTGATGCTAAATATGGTGACGGGCGTCACTGTCTTAACGTCCACGCTGATGGACATCTGTTGTGTTTAACCTGGAACAACATTCCTGAAAACCAATCTGGACTGTGTAAGGGGTTTGTATCTACCTATTATTTCCCTCTAGTTTAAGGGGTGGGTTATGGTTAGTTATTGAGTTACAACTGTTAAAACTGGCATGCCATGTAATTATATACACAGTTTACAATGCATGAAAAACAAACAATACACATGTTAAGTCACATTCAGCAGCTAAAGCAAACAAAGTACTTTAAGGAGTTTCTGAGAAAATGGTAAAGACTTTCCTGGAATGTTGTCAAGCCCTCGCCCGGAGGCATAAGTATACTGTTGTTTTGTATTGTAATTAAAGGCTGGGTAGGTGATTTCGGAGAGGCTAGCAATAGCAAGCTAGCTTTGAAAGCACAAGATCCTGCTAAAAATATATACTTAGAGATTGCTGTAAGGATGGGAAGAGAATTTCAACTAGCATAACAAGGGTTTCTGGAAAAAACTGATCAGTTTTACGATAATGCTAGGATGGTAATACCACAGGCTGCTATAATTCCTGGATTTTTATAATTCAACAGTTAAGTTAAAAAAACAATTAATGACCAACCAGGCGCGTCCTCCCTGCCAGCCGGTGGCACCCGTCTCCATACCCAAAGGGGTGACGTTCATTTACCCCAAAATGTGAAATAGCGTTAACAATGATCTATAAATACCCCCTCATGTTTTGACTTTATTGATCTGAAGTCGGATGTTGCTTGTAATACCTTCTCACAGCACACCAGCCCGCTCCAAACGCGGTCCCACCCCTTACCAACCCAATGCTGCTGCTGCTGGGTGCCAGACCCTTTACCCGTATTCCGACAAGCCCGCCTTCCCCCTTATCTCTCTTTCCTATGATTGGTAGGCGCTCCTCGCAGAGGCATACGATTGGGCAATGTAGAATCAGTGTACACAGCTGGTCCAACCATACCAAAAGGCGATTAGGTGAAGGGCGGGACTTGTCGTAATACGGGTAGCTTCCATAGAATCGATACTGTGTCTGCAGGTGTCAACAACAAATATTAAAACGTGCACACCCATCGGGATACAACCTGTAGGAGCGGAATCTTCACAGTTTTAGTCAGACAAAGGACTACAGTATGTTAAGACGAATATTACAGATGGTGAGTCATAAACTCGTGGAATAGACAAACACTGTCAGTCAGTTGTATGTGATTTTCAGCTTGACAGGGCCTGACACTGAATGATCGGTTTGTGCAACAGAAACAATCCTTTTAAATGTATTCTCCTTGTAATTTATTCGGACAGTTGCCAATTACGAATGCAAATACCCCGTTATCATTTTCGCAGTGGTAAATAGCCTGATTTGTGCTTGCGTGTATGTTGGCATAGGGACTGAGCTGTTAGCGGCTAGCGGGACCTAGCTTGACACAATAACTAGTTTAATAAATAACTACGAGCAGTGACAAGTTGTAATGAAGTGTATTAAGTTAATGTTAGGTCGTTTAAAAGACGTGTCAGTTTGACATGGCTGTTGTGATCAACCTTGTGATTTTACACCCAGCGGGGTCGCGGTCTGTCACGCCCCACGTGACTCACACAAGACGAGGTTCTCACTAATAAAAATGTCTAAGCTATTTTACAGAAAAATAGACAGTTTGTAAGTTTTTCTTTAGACAAAAGCCACATGACCATACAGCCATATGGTTACGATTGTTACGATCGTCTGCGAAATATCAAGAACTGATCTTAATGATGTCACCAGGTCTTCGATCAGATCTGTTAGTATGGTAATGAAAGTGTTTCGAGTTGTCATGGAGGATTATTGATTATTGAATATCACCATTCAGTCGTTTAAAACACCGAGATTTCGTGTTTTAAAATGAGAACATGCTGGCGTGAGTCATGTCACGTGACCTGGATAGTCTGCCGTCAAAAACATGTACCATGGTAATATCGTGTTTTTTTAATGCAGTGAAAGCACCTATAGTTTACCTTAAATATCACTTTGTGTCAAAACACTTTAATGAATAAAATGCATGTTGAAACAATATTGCAGCCAGTAATGGCTATTTTGTGCATCAAACTGCAGATTTGTTTTATTTTCCTGCGACGGTGGAAGTAAAGCGTAAGGTTATTGCTGAGATAATGGCTTTGTGATATCAGGCTTGTGTCTGTTGTATATGAAATGTATAGTATCTGTATCGAACTGTATTGTATGACATCATACCACTTTTGGTTGCCAGGATCAGCTTTTGCTTAGGCAAGGTTACTCGGCCCTGCTGCCGAGTTTACTGTTTCAGCATCTCATGCATGTTCTCAGATAAATGAGCCGTGTGGAGTTCATCCCAACGAGCCAACAAGACCATTTCTTGTCTTTACACCTTGTGAATGAAATGCATCAGGGCCCAGATCAACTCTCAGGCTGCCCAGATACCTGACCAGCTGTACCAGAGCTAAATAGTGTGATCGAGTGAGATGAGTTTCATCAGAGACTCGAAGCTTTCCTGACTTGTCTTTCTCTGTTTGTCATTTTGTGGAAATAGACTCCTGGGAAAGGAGTCTCCCAGAGCTCGGAGTCTGAGCAGCCCTCTTCCGACATGAATAATAAGTCCTCAGAGGTAACCTGACTTGAATTAAATGTTTAAAGGGATAGTTCACTCAGAAATAACAATTATTCCATCATTTAATCACTCTCATGTCATTCCAAACCTATATGACTTTTTTACTTCTGAGGAACACAAAAAAGATTTTTTGAAGTATGTTGGTAACCAAACAACTTCCATTGTGTGGACACAAAACCACTGAGACATTTCTCAAAATATCTTCTTCTGTGTTCCTCAGAGGAGAAAAGTCCATTTCATTTTTGGGTGAATTATCCCTTTAATCGTACAGCATTATTAGCTAAATCACCTATTGTATCAGTGTTATACGCAATTAATTTACCGTAGATATTTACCACTTTAAAGCAGTCAATCACCTAAAATATTGTGCCTTGCTCTTTAACTCTTTGCCTGATCTCACTGAGGGGTTCATTTGTTTGTCCTCAGGGCTTCATTTGTCCTCAGTGTATGAAGTCTCACAACACGGCTGAAGAGCTCTTCAAACATTATGAGGTTTTCCATGAGCCAGGAGACCAGCCCTCTCACTTCAGTGCTGGCAGGTGGGACTTCTGCTTTATCAAACCCTTCGTGATCTCCTCAGATCTCCTCAGTCAGATCATTTGGCCATTCTGACCTCCCGGCTGTATTTAATCATAATATGACTTGACTGTCGGCTGACATCAACAAGCCCTCAGTCCTGATCTAATCATTGCCCAATGAATCAAATCCAGCCTCACTCCTATTGTATTGAAGTTCTTGTTACATTGTAGGGGTAAAAAGTTGTTGTTGCTTTTTGTGATGGTCATTTTTGTGATGGTCATTTCTGTGATGGTCGTTTTTGTGATGGTCGTTTTTGTGATGGTCATTTTTGTGATGGTCATTTAGAGCACATATTAATAAAGGCTGTTTTTCCTGTTCAGGGAGGATTTCGTCCTTCTTCGACAGGAAGTCCAGGATTTACAAGCTTCATTAAAGGTATCCTGCCTTTGACTCGCACATTCCTTATCAGCCACCGAATGCCTGAGCTGTTTGGTGTCACTCATAACACTGTTACTCAATGCTGTGGATCAGACTGTTGGATCGGACTTGTTGACACTTTTTGTGTGTGTTTGTGTGTTTTTTAGGAAGAACGCTGGTTTTCCGAGGAATTAAAAAAGGAATTAGACAAAGTTCAAGGACGGTTAGCGACTAATAAAGTAAATGAAACTGTTTCTAAGAAGATGTACGCGTTTGAAGGACTGTTTGCTTTGTTACTAAGCGAACTGTTTTGTGTGTTTTGATTATAGGGCTCACAGAGTGATGGTACCAGTGTAGAAGAATCAGGTTGGCTGAGAGTAGTTTTGATTGGTTTTTAAAATTAAAAAATTGACGTAAACTTATTGGTTGGAGATGTGAAGTGTCTCTCTGTGTTTATGTCTTTCAGAGCTTGAACTGAGGCTCAATGAGGCAGAAACTGAGAAGTTCAACATTAAACAGATGAAAGATCTGTTCGAACAGAAAGCTGCCCAGCTTGCCACTGAGATTGTTGGTAGGATTTGCACTAAACGTTTCCGCCTTTTTCATGTATTCAGTCTTTTGAACAAAGTGTGATTATAAAATGTATAAAACAAGATATTCTGGAGAAGATTTAAATTAGTAAATGATCAAACAATGATCAAAATGATCAAAAAATGACTAAATTGGTATGATCAAACAAACCCCTATGTTGACATCTCGACAGTGTTTGATGTTTGCACTTTCCAAGAAATCATGATGCCGAACCTGTATCTGGCTCTGCATGTGAATCTGAGATATTAATATTGAATAATGGCACGCCTAGAACTGGATTCATAATGTGCATTCAAATTAATTCCCAGACATTAAATCACGTTACGATGAGGAGAAAAGCACGAGAGAAGCATTCGAGCAGAAGCTCACCAACCTGAACCAGGATCTGCAGAGAGAACGACAGGAGAAGGAAAAACTCTCGGCAGAACTGGTGACCTCACATTCATTGTCTCCTGATAATTAATGAGTTAATGTTCTCTCAGCTGCAGCTGCCAGTGTATCATCAACCTCATACGTCATCAGTCTCACCCGGTCTAATCTTGTCTGTCATTGGCTCTCATCCAGCTCCAGAGGCCCGGGGTGGAGGATGTGGAAGTGTTAAAGAAAGAGCTGGTACAGGTGCAGACCCTCATGGACAACATGACCCGGGAGAGGGAGGAGGAGTCAGAGCGCCTCAACAGCCAATGCGAACAGCTGAAGGCCAACCTCACTACCTCAGAGGTGAGCATGTGCCTCAGATGAGGCGGCTCGAACCTGCCGTGACCTTGTACCGCTCAAATAAGGACAGCGTTACGGTACATGGCACTTTGCTGTGTAGACAGTCAGTCCCTAAGCTGTTCATTCGGAAAATGTGAGTATTGATAGGTCTGTGTATGTGCCTGGTCCTGTGCCAGAATCAATAATGGGAGGTCATTTTGAGGCATGTATCTGACCTTTGACCTTTTTCCCAGTGACGTCACTTCGCCCCTTTGAAGCATATTGGAAACGTAGGTGACACTTTTTGTGAGAAGGTTCACAAGTTAAAGACCAAGTGTTGCATCTTAACAACTGTCAGGGCGTGTTTCAAGCGCTGAGGGTCATACTGACTGTCCTTTCGAACAGATTCCTGAAGTTAACCATTAACTCCGGCCGCCCTCCCACTTCTGAGTGTTTTCTGTAAACAAGCCTATAATCACCTGCACAGCTAACAACAAGACATGTTCGTCATTATATGAAGGTCCCACCAGAGCAGAGCAGCTGTGAATCCATGATCATTACAAACAGGTTAATCAAGTGTGCTGTGACCTTTCCCAGACCTTTTCCAGTTTGGCCACTTGTTAGTCTACACGATTCAAAGACTGCCATCTAGTGAACATACAAAGGAAGTAGTTGTTCTTGACAACCGAAATTTCTTTGCAACAGACTTTCAGAAATCCAAAGTGCATAAAATCAATGCACGACGTTCTGCGGCTTATTACTTTTATAAAAATAATGGTAAACAGAACTGTGATGAAAGACATCAATATTGAATAATAATATATGAATCTGTACGATTATTGAGTTGAAGCGTTCGAGTTTTATAGTATTTTTCATCATTCAAATCATTTATTTCCTCTTTTGAAATGTTTTTGTTGTATTGTTTTTGTAATGATTATAACTTTTATAGCTGTGGAAATGTAAACGAAAGTGAAACTGATGTTTCCCTCAGCTTTTGTGTTTTGCTGTGTTTATCATGGTATCGGGTTGAAGGCCGAAGCCTTTTGTTTGTCAGCGGTGTTGTTTTTGTCTTTGTTTTGTCTTTTGTTCGAGTTTACAGAGAGAAGATGCCATATTTAATTTGATAGAGCCACAGTAAAGCTGCGAGAGATTATTTCCGTATGTGATCTTTGAAGGTCATGTTTAATTTTCACACATGGTCACTTCTGTCATTTGAGGTTTTGGAAAGATGCAATTCTAATGTTTTGGCAGCTAAGCAAAAACAAAAGGACTTACTGGCTGTACATCGGTTTCTCACAGCCTTAGTTTCATTTGCATCAAATTATTTATGGTGAATACTCTGACCAGGTGTATCGCCTTGCCTGCTTTACCTGTTTAACACTTCTGTGCTTATTTTTCAGACAACGATAGCTCAGCTGAAGGCCGAACTCGAGAAGGGCCCTCAAGAGGTAGCAGTCTACACCCAACAGATCCATCAGTTACAAAGCAACTTGAACCAGCTCCAGCAGCAGACCAAGGTAACACGCAGAGTGACATACGCAAATGTGTGCGGACACTAGACCCTCGCATAAAAACCCAGCTGTTTATATGACTAGCCTACTTTACAGCTTTGCAGAAAACACACCAGCACCTGTTATGTGAAGAGCTGCCAGTCTCCGGGTGCATCGAGTATTTCAAACAACTTCCAAATTTAGGTTTACTGTAGCGCCGTTTGCAAGCGCTGTCAGCTGCCCTTTCAGAAACTGGCCGGCACGTTTTACAAGAAGGCGCTCGGCCCCCAGCGTGCCCAGTCCAGAGCAGCCCCATCGATCTGTCACCACCCCGTGTGTTTTGATTGCCCATTAAAGAGTGTTGACATACGTCTCGCAGATGCAGCGTAATTAAAGTGGCGGGGGGCGATTGGTCTCGTGCCAGACGTGATATTTACAGTGACAGACTGCTGCAGGTAATGATCCCACTATCCCCGGCCCATTGTTCAAGCTGTCAGGATGAGATTAGGAGATCAGAGCCCAGAGGTGCATTGACTTCCCAAAAATGTAGACCAGGGCAAGTGAAATACGGGCGATTAGAGGGTCGTTAATGGAATCATTCCTGTCACGCGTTCGAGGGGATAAATATAAATGATCATTTAGAGTTTCAAGGGAATATACAAGGAGATGGAGGGGATTGTTGTCACATGGGGATCACAGTGGATTACAGAAGTCAAAAATGTCACAGATTACATCATTTGCTACAGTAAAACAAACGTAGCAATAACGAAACTGTAGTGACTCTAAAGTACTGGACTGGGATCAGTGTAAGATGATGTGATACAGTGAGCTGTTGTCGCCAAGTTCCAGCTAGATCAAACACAACTTTAAAGCAATTATTCATCATGTGTCATCAGTCACATGTCATTTCAGAATACCAGTATGACTTTCCTTCCTCTGTGAAACAGGAAAGGAGAAGTTTTTGAGTTCATGAGGAGTTTCGTTTGTGAACGTTTAAATACAGCATGTTAAGATGTCACACCAGGTTTGACGTCATTGACTTCCAACGGCATGAATGAAAACTCGGTTTTATTATTTTTGATGAACTGTTCCTTTTAGATGTTTTCAGGCGCTTGGAGGAAAATATAAGGCAATTTAAGAAGACACTGTCAAGGCAAGACAGACCAGAGAGTCACTGTAGCCCACAAAGACAGTAAAAGAAAGACGCTTTGTATAAAGGGTGCACAGCTGTGCCCAGGCCATTATTAAGAGGCTTGCTGTGTGATGTAGGTGCCCCCTCTATGTTATCACAGCGCCCTTATCAGCCTTGCCCTCTTTATAGCTGTCGCAGGGCAAAAGTCACATCACTCTCTCTGGCATGCAAAGAGCCCAACCCTACCCTCATAAAACAGGCCTGTCTCAAATGGTACTACATACCTTTACACAAAAAGGTCTAGAGGCGCCTGAGCTATCCCAGAATTCCCTGAAGTATCTTCAGCAGACTGTTTAGAGAATTCAAAGGGATAGTTCACCCCAAAAATGAAAATTCACCCATCATTTACTCACAAAAACAGTCATATAGGTTTGAAATGACATAAGTGAGATGAGTAAATGATAGAGAATTTAACATTTTGGGTAAACTATCCCTTTAAATAATTTTTATAATGCTGTACTTGGATGTTCTGTACAGTAAGCTATAGATTTGTATGTCATACAAAAGTAAATGTGTGTAATTTCATTTTTAAAGGTTGTTCTGACAATAATTACTGCCATTTAGTGTCTCTTAGTCATAATATAAAAATAACTTAATGGCCATTAACTTCTAATCATTCTGCCCTCCTTTTGACAGCTTTTGACAGAGAAGTTATCTCGCAAGGAGAAGGAGAGTCAGGAGCTTGAGGAGCGTTTGGGTCAGGAGCAGACCTCTAAGAAGAATCTTCAGGCCAGTCTGCACCAAAAAGATCTCGAGCTCCAGGACAGCCAGGCCCGGGTGTCAGCAGGTGAGGCGGCGCTGAGCCGGGCTCAGGCTGAACTGAATGAACGTGGGGAGGAGGCGGCTCGGCTGAAAAGAGAGCTCAGCGAACTGGAGAAGAACCACCAGGAGCTAAAAGCAGAGAGAAAACAACTACAGCAGCAGAGGGAGGAGAAGGAGAACCAGGGCCTACAGCAGCAGAGCGAGATCAGCCAGGTGAGAACGAATCCAACAATATCATTACAATTAAAGACATTCTTCTTAATACCCATCCCTCAATACTGCTATATACATTTGTGATGACAGCGTATAATCATTATGATACTGTTCTGACATGATCAAGGCTTGATGGTTCTGTCTCTTCAGCTGCATGCCAAGCTGCTGGAGGCGGAGCGTCAGCTGGGAGAGCTGCAGGGTCGGCTGAAGGAACAGAGGCAGCTGTCAGGAGAGAAACTCAAAGATCGAGAGCAGCACGTGGCCGATCTGCAGCTCAAACTGTCCCGTCTGGAGGAGCAGGTGGGAAAGACTTGAGTTGACATCTTATGAATAATTATTAGAATAATCTGCATGTTAAAGCTGCAATCTGTAACTTTCTTTGTTTCAAAATGAACAAAAATCCATTATTGAGCAAGTACGTGACCGATCAGTGTTCAACACGATCGCCTTACTCTCCTCCTGGTAAATTTATAATAACCATTTATAATTTAAGTCGGTCCGAATGCGTAAGAAATGTCCATCTGTATACAGAAACAAGATAATCCGTCTAGTATGTCACATGACCGGGTACTGTAGATGGTGTGTTTGTAGTTTGTTCTTACAGCAGTTGTTTGGAATTTAGTTTTGTCATCCATGTAAAAAAAAACACAAGTAAGCTGCAATTTTATGTTTCAAACAGAGATGGCGGTAGAGAGGTAAGAGTCACAGATTGCAGCTTTAATTGGTAATGTGTATGTCTCGGAATAATTATTATTGTGGTGGGCTTGTTTTTATGCTGTTATATGTCTCTCTCTCTCTCTCTCTCTCTCTCTCTGTCTGTGTGTTGTGTATTACATGTATAGTTAAAGGAGAGCTCCACAAGGTCTACTGACCTGCAGCATCAGCTGGATAAGTCCAAACAGCAGCACCAGGAACTTCAGACCCTTCAACAGAGCACTAATGGAAAACTTCGAGAAGCACAGGTGAACATCTCCATGATCCAGATCAGACAGAAAGTTCTAAATTCATATTGAGTCAGTACTCATCTGCTCTTCCTGTGCAGAACGACCTGGAGCAGGTGCTACGTCAGATCGGGGACAAGGATCAGAAGATCCAAAATCTTGAGGCTCTTCTGCAGAAGAGCAAGGACAGTGTGAGCCAGCTGGAGGCCGAAAGAGAAGATCTGTGTGCCAAGATCCAGGCTGGAGAAGGAGAGGCGGCTGTGCTGAACCAGCTACAGGAGAAAAACCACTCGCTGCAGGAACAGGTAATGAGAGAGAGGACAACAAACACACTCATGCTCTTAGATTGTGCTGCCATCTATTGAAAATATGTTCATAAATGAATGTATTCATCTATTATGCAGAACTTAAACCTAGTTTTCCACCCGTGTGACAATTCAGATCATGCAGTTGACCAACAAGCTGAAGAACCAGTCGGAAAGCCACAAACAGGCTCAGGAGAACCTTCATGAGCAGATGCAGGAGCAAAAGACCCACCTGCGTTCAGCGCAAGACCGCTGCCAGAGTCTAGAGAGCACCATCTCTGAACTCAACACTCAGCTGACAGAGAGCAAAGAGAGGATCGCCCAGCTGGACACACAGGTAGAGCAACCACATCTGTACACATTTCATACAGTACATCAATGGAAGTTGTGAATGAGTAAATGTTATTAACTTCAGTCTGTTTTAATGTTGGATAAAGTGAATTACTGGAAATATTTATGATTTACTTGCTTGCCTTCTAGCTGAAAGCCAAGACAGAGATGCTGTTGTCTGCAGAAGCAGCAAAAAATGCCCAGCGAGCAGACTTGGAGAACCACCTGGAGACGGCCCAGAATGCAATGCAGGACAAGCAGCAGGTATTGGTTTTGCCTACAGTTTGTGTGATTTGTGAATGCTGGATTGTCTTTCTGTGATTCATCTGTTGCTGTAGGTCTCTCCTGTTGTTACAGTAAGTTTTCTTAACTGTGTTCATGCAGGAGTTGAGTAAAGTGCAGGCTCAGCTGGAGGAGCAGGGCCGCAGGCTGCAGGAGAAGCAGGAGCTGTGTTCTCAGCTGGAGAGCGGTCTGAAGGACAGCAGAGACAAGCTGCTGGCCACAGAGCAGAGGACAGAGACTCTGGAGACCCAGGCCAAGGTCAGCACCAGCTCTGACCCCTACACTGTCACTGCAGGAGCTTTCTGCTTGGTCATCACAGCTCACTTGTTCATGGGATTGTGTGCGATTTGAAGTGTTGTCTGTATGTGTGTGTTTGTGGATATAACAGAAAGCAGAGGCGGAGCTCATGGAGCTTCGCTCTGTGAGGGAACAGTCTCAGAAAGAGCAGCAGGAGATGACGAAACAGATCAGTGAGCTGGAGGTGAAGATGAAGGATCTTAACCACCAGTTAGAGTCGGAGAAACAAGGGTAGGTACTTTATATGGGAAAATATAGAATGTTAAAGACATAACATGACTTTGGGGGGCAATGTTTTGGGGGGGGTCACAGATGTGAATCTTGATTGGCCACTCGGAGTATTAGTGGGAGGAGCATTCTCATTCTCGAGAGCTTTTCATTGTACCAAAATTTGGAGGCACCCCTGAGTGGAAGACGAGTCATCAATATTTTTAGTTAATTTTACTCGGAGAAAAAGCTGCACATTTAAAATGCATAAATCTGATAAAACTTAAAATTATCAAACACAGCAATACAGGTGGTCTCAAAACACTTGACATGGTCTAAAAGCCACAAAAGCCCTTTTTTAATTCTTGTGATCTTTAACTTGTTTACATTTGAGTGGTGTATAAGATAAGTAGAGACAATTAATGTTCTCGTTTTCTGTTTCAGAGCTTCCACCCAACAAGAGGAGCTGAAGAAGAAAACCTCAGCTCTCTCTAAAACAAGACAACAGCTGGAGAAGGTGGAGGAAGAGTGTGGAACCCTGCAGGCCAGCCTGGATAAACTGTCTCAGGAGGGTCAGACACGGCAGGCAGAACTGGACCGAAAAATCCAGGGTCTGAGCACAGAGCTCCAGAAGGCCCAAGAGGAGAAGGAGGTTCTGGTTAAGGAGATGGCCACGATGAAAGAGGCTCTGAGCAAAGCTTCTAAAGCCCTGAAAGAAAGCCAGACTCAGCTGGAGAAAGAGAAGAAGAACAGCAAAGCTGTTCTGGAGGAGAAGGTGCGGAGCAGGTTTTAAATGGTTTTAGTGGAACATGTCCAAAATTAATGTGAGAAACCTGGGGTTATTCTGATAGGACACCTATGTATGAAGTCCTGAGGGCTACTTCACACACCCACTAAAATCCAAGTCTAGTTTTAGGAGTTTTTTTAATTATCTGCCTTTCTTTAACATATAGGAGAAGTCCTATCAGAAAGCACAACGAGAACTTCAGAAAAACGTCGAGGCTGCTTCGAAAGAGCTCGGTGAGGTCAAAGGTCAACTAGAGAAAACGAAAGAGGTGAGAGTGTGAAATGCAGAAATGACGTATCGTGTGTGACCTGTAGGTCACCCCCGTATGTCACTGTCACTACACGAGGTGTTAGATGAATAATGATGTGTTGCAGTCATTCAGTTCTTGTCTGAAATAGGCAGAGAAAGGCCTGCAGTCTCAGATCAGCTCACTGAACGTCCAGCTGAAACAGTCTCAAGACGCACTGAAGGAGAAGGAGAAGAGCGCACAGCAGCTACAGGCACAGCTGAGGACGACCCAGGGGTCCTTCAGCCAGGAAGTGAAGAAGCTCGAGGCACAAGTGTCTGAGATGCAGGCCAGCCTCACTAAACAGGCAATCACTGTTAAATCATGTGTACACACTGTAGCTCATAGCAGTTTATTTACAGTTAACAGTTACAGTTAAAACAGTTACAGTTCAAATAAAATACAGTTTATTTACAGTTATTCTACAACTGAATTTACTTCAAAAAAAAAGATGACAATTCACATTTTGTTACATTTGTGCAGCGTGTACAGACTCAAGGTGAATAATGAATGATTCATTTAGTAACGTTTCCATCTTTTGGACATCGTCAGTTCATCTGTGGTGTTGTGCTAAAAAAACCCAATGAAACCAGTGATATTTGTTCTAACACAGGAGATTTCTCTCGTCTGTGTGTGGTTTGCACAGCCCTGCAGTCTACAGGCGTCCTATGATATTACGCTCCAGAGAACACAAACAAAACAGACTGCCGTTTACTAAAAATAGTCGACCGGTCATGCATCTTTGGCCGCTAATATATATTTACTCAAAATAACCTAAACAGGTTAAACTTCATATCGGTTGTTTATAGGTCGTGAGATGCCAGCGTTGCTATGGTAATCACTTTGTCAACCATTGGGAGTGTGGGAGTGACACCTGTATTCTGTACACAATGGTAATTTAGGGGATTTGGTCACTCCCAAAACACTGCATTGTGTACATGGCCATAATGAACGTAACACGCCCAAGCCTCACAATGATACACAACTACTAATTACTTTAAAGTAAATAATGATAACTTTAGAATTGCTGGGAGCTGTAGTCCGAATGTTTGTGGGTTTAAAATAAACAAAAATCAGTTATTGAGCAAGTACATAATCGGTCCGTTTTCAAAAGCATCTCATTATCTTAGCCCAGTTCGCAACGGTACGTTTATAACAATGATTTATAATTTGAGCTGTTGGTCCTGATTTTGGCTTCATTTGAGTCACTGTTTGCAGTTTAAGAAGACTCGTGCTGTTTATCAGGGCTACATAATTACGCAGATGTTTGCACGTAGTCGCTATAAAAACATGAACTTCCTGTTATTAACTCTCACGTATTGTTTAACATGATGTTATTGTTACTGAACTTTTCAAAAAATGCAACTGAATTGAGTCTGAACCAAATTCAGATGTTTCTGAGACGGGCAGAATTGTCTAATGAGCATGCAGCATGCCGCTGGTCTCATTTTCTGATTGGTGTATTTGTTTTTCAGGCTGAGGATGAGACCAGTCTGAGGGAGCAGGTGAAGATGTTGTCTAAAGATTTGAGTTCGGAAAATAACCGCTGTGCAGAGCTGCAGAAAACTAGTGACAGCACTGCAGAGAAACTCACACTGCTCCAGTCTGACTACTACGGCAAAGAGTCGGAGCTGTCTGCTGTCCGCCAGGACCTCAAGGTGTGTGTCAGTGAGGCGTCTCAATCTTCCCTCAGAGTACCACAAGATCTTACTGCTGTCTCACAGGTTGTGTTTGTGCTGTAATGCAGGTATGTGAGGAGAAGCTGGTTCTAGCTCAGGAGGAGCTGGTGTCCAACAGGAACCACATCAGTTGTCTTGAAGCACAGATCCAGGAACTAAAGGCGGGCTGTGTGTCGCTGGAGAAAGACCTCAGCACGAGAGATGAACAAATCAAAAACCAGGTGGAGGCTCTCCAGAAGCTCCAGAAACAAAAGGTATCAAATAGAAGTCGTAGGTTTGAATCTCACATGGGGTGTAAGTATCACATGGGGTGTATTTGTCCGAAAGAACTGTCCATGTTAATTGTCCAGCAGTGTAAAACGATGTTGTTTTTGGGCTACACTGTGTTAAACTCTGAAAGCTTTGCCCCCAGCTTTGGTCACATGATGATACTGATGATAATGTTTGTTCTGGACACAGTGTGACCACAGTCTGAGCTTTTATTCTGATCACGAATGGTTTGCATAATGGTCATTTGCTTATCGTGGCAACCACAGAGCATTTCATTCCAGAACATGTATGGACATGTTGTGCAGGTGATGACTGAGGAGCAGCTGAAGAAGGAGAAGGTCCAGTGTGAGGGGCTGAGGGAGTGTCAGAGCGCGCTGGAAAAGGACAAGAACAAACTGAGCGCTGATCTCAAAGCACTGGCAGAGAGAAATGAGAAGGTCAGGCATGACCTTTGACCCCAGTCACTTTATCGGACACAAATTAAAGGAACAGTTCACCCAAAAATGGAAATCCTTCCATCATTTACTCACTTATATTTAAATGGTTTTTGGTTGAACTATCACTTTAACAGATTACAGCAATCAGAATCCAACTGTGAATCCAAATGTTTTACCCCTGAAAAATAAGTGTAAAGATTGTGCGTGTATGTGTGTGTGTGTGTGTGTGTGTGTGCGTGCAGGAAGTGAAGGAGCTCCAGGCAGCGAAGCAGCTGTTGATCCAGCAGAAGGTGGAGGTGCAGGGGAAGGTGGAGGCTGCTCAGGCGTCTCTGGAGCAGGAGCAGAGAGATCACCAGAAGACCCGAGACTCCATCAAACACATGCAGCAGCAGCTCAAAGATGAGAGCAGCAAACTACAACAGCAACTGGTACTGATGACATCAGCAGCCCAACTTCATTCACACAAGCTCAGCTTGTTTATGCTCATTCTATCCCCCCCTCCAGGCATCAGAGGTGAAGGCTAAAGAGGAGATGGAGAAGCAGAGGGAGGAGGCAGAGGTGAAGATGTCCATGCAGGTGACGGCGCTGAATGAGAACATGGCCACACTGAAGAGGGAGTGGCAGAGCAGCCAGCGACGAGTGGGCGAGCTAGAGAAACAGACGGATGAGTTGAGAGGAGAGATTGCCGTGCTGGAGGCCACCGTCCAGAACAACCAGGATGAGAGACGTGCACTGCTGGAGAGGTTTACATTTAGACATTTTTTACTAAGTTGTAGAATATACATTCATTTATCTTTACAAATGCTGTTGATTGGTTTTCCAGGTGCGTCAACGATGAGGGCGAGATGGAGAAGCTCCAGGCCAAGCTGCTGGAGATGCGCAGGAAGCTAGACGACACCACGGCTGCCATGCAGGAGCTTGGCCGTGAGAACCAGTCTTTACAGGTCAGACTTTCAGAGCCCCATTTAAAGAGATAAATGTAATCCACATTGTCCTGCTTCAAACCAGCATAACTTTCCTCAAATGCAACACCAAAAACAGAATGTCAGAGATACAATGTCAGTCCCCAATTTAATATCTCACTCTCTCTGGTCCTGATTTTGTTTAGATTCTCTAGCGTAGCAGTAAACCCGTTTTGGTTGCCATTTTAATTGCGACTTCATTTTCCTGTTACAGATCAAACAGTCGCAGTCGCTCACCCGGAAGTGGGCAGAAGATCATGAAGTACAGAACTGTGTGTCCTGTGGAAAAGACTTCTCGGTCACTGTCAGAAAGGTGTGCAACACACACACACACACACACACACCCTTGTTTGATGGGTTGGATCTCTGAGCATTGATCTCTGCTTTGCTGTTCAAAGGGACAGTTCTGACATGTGGGTGAGTTCCACCAACAAAAGCATTTGTTTGGTGTCCTTAGGAAGTCACAGCTGATTAACCGTTCTGATATGCATCATGTTTTGCCTAAATTTTACTGCCATGCTCTCTGTTCCAAGTATTCCCAGTTTGCATAATGTTCAGGTGTGACACAATTCCTAGGGATAGGAAAAAGGATCAATTTCGTTCTGGATTTCATTTAAACAATCTGTTTAAATTTATTTATTAAAATTTATTTATTTATTCCTAAAATCCTAACTGAATGCATGAACATTTCTACAGTGTTGGCTGTATGGTTCCTTAAAGAACCATTAGCATGTGTAGAAGTTATCACAAGAGGTTCCTTGTAGTGGGAAAAGGTTTTTTTAACTGATTGATTCTTTTGGGAGCTAAAAATGGTTCTCCTGTGGCATTGTGAGGAACCTTTTAAGATCCTTTATTTTTAAGAGTGAGGAATTGAGTTGAAACCGTTGAATCAGGAAATGTTTATATATTTAGCAGTGGGTCATGTGAGTTCATTATCAGTCACCTGACCTGACAAGATGATCCTGATCCCTCTCTCTCTCTCTCTCTCCCTCAGCACCACTGTCGACACTGCGGCAACATTTTTTGTGCCGAGTGCTCCGCACGCAGTGCCCGGACGCCCTCCTCCAAAAAGCCCGTCCGAGTGTGTGATACTTGCTTTGACGAACTGCAGGGCTGACGGCTCTCCACACAGCCCCTCCCCCTGCCGTCCTCTCTGCCCTTCCCATCATGAGCTCTGCCAGGGCGGATGGGCACGTGATGGGAGAGGCCAGCTGAGGTCGGGATGAGGACCGGACGAACAGACTGACAAACAGACAAACTGACATGCCTTTAGCTGCATCAGTGGCCACTTTCTCCAGCCAAACACATGGAGGGAACACTAAACTGGACAGAGCAGAGAGTCTGTCCTCATCTGTACAGTGCCTTTGCCACTTTTGGGGCCTCTTTCACACCCAGAGGAATCAAAAGGGAGGGACCGGATTGGCTGAAACAATGGGCCCTTTTTTGATGACATGTATCATTTGTAAATTCAGTAGAACAGATGGAGGTTCTATCAGGTCTCTGTGAGAGTTACGTGCTGTCGCACTGCAGATGTTTGGCACTCAGAACTGAGGTTGTACACTGATCTAGTCTTTTAAAGGTTTAAAGGTTTGTTGATAAAATGCAGATTCAAAACACTGGCACACATATGGAGCATTTATTATACAGTAATTATACAGTAAAAATATTGTATTTTTGGCAAAGGGAATCTGAATAGAACCAAAGCTGTCTGCCAGATCCTTTGATATATCATTTGTAAAAGTAAATGTACAGCAAATGTAATTTAAATGGGAGTAACTCAAGTCTAATATTCATGTTTGGGAGCTGTCACAATTATGATTTAGTTTCAGTGTGGACGTGGGTCACATGGTTTGTATGTGGATCTAATGTACATGCTTGATGTGCTGCTCCAGTGTTTGTTTGGACGAAACAATCGATGTTTGTTTCGCATTTATTATCTTCACCAACAGAAGTTGGTGTTTTATTTGTAATGGTTTATGCGCACTTATGTGGCAAACGCGTGTCCTGATTTAGTTTTTTCTTGATGTATAATTTGTACATGTTGAATGTACTTGCTTTAAAGCAATAACTGTGTTTGCGCGCGTGCGTTGGCATATTGAGAATGAATGAATGAATGACAGACCGTTGAATGTGTTTAACATGCTGGCTGCTGCAGCCATTGTCATGGCAAGCCGAGCAGTTTTACTCATTTACGGCTTGTGCTCTATGGGAAGCTTTGCGTCGCATAACAATGCAGCCGTGCTTTCGCAGGCGCGTTGACCTGCGCAAAGCGATGTTTCAGAAGCTGAGCGTGTGGTGAGAGAGTGCAGGCCTCGCCGTAAACTCTCGAGGCAACAGAGTGAGTGGACTGCATTTCTAACTGCTGTAAAGTGCGCTTCGCTGTTTGTGGTTGGTTAAATAGCCACGCTGTGATGTTTTTGCTGCACAGGCACAAGTCGATATAGCTTCAGGCCCGAGTCTCCTAAATGAGGCATCGACTCTCAAAAAAAGGGGCAGTTACGGTTAGGGGTGGGCGTGGGGTTGGGCATGTCATTTCCATCTGACAATAGGAGGAAACCATGCCCCATTTTGGAAGTACCACCTTTTTTTGGAGTGTCCCCGCTCTGACATGGTGATATCCAGCCTGCAGCTATATTATTTACAGGTGATGTGTAATGCAGGACTGTCTGTTGATGGCACTGCTTGAGCTAGCTGAGGTACTGATTACTTCCTGTTGTGTGTGTGTATAGATTCAGGTGTGGAGTGATTTTGTTCTGCTGAGATCTGAACTATGTTCAGATGCTGCGTCTCAGGATGATGTTATGAGCTTGCACCATCGGGTGCTTCAGAAAACGTAATGTTACATGTACAACAGTGTAAAAGCCCTTTAACTTGATTATTAGTTAAACGTATGCTGCAGTCGACGTAATTATTAAGCGCATCACAGATGCCACTCAGTGCCATATAACTGGTGCCCTCACTACAGAACCCTCTACTTGATGACATCACTTCCTCTTTCTCCAGTCTAACCAATAGCAACGCTGTAATTATTAGCTTAGCGTTTTAGCACGTTCGGAAGATCACAGAGCGCGCACGGTTTTGTGACTGCATATGCAACATGTATCACTCTTGATGTAGGTTTGTGGAACAACACTACACTAACAGTATCTGTTACACGGTTTGTCATGCATTAACTATTTATAGGCTCATGTTTCATTGGCTGAACATTCATATTGTGGTGATGTAGGTGTGCCTTAATTCAAGCATTGTGTCTGTCGTGTTTGCTCTTGTATGCATTTCTGCCTTCAGAAGCTTCCCACCGGACAAAACATGTTATATCGTTCATTAATTTGTCGTTTTTCTACATATCTGTGATGTGTAAGCAATGACACAAATTCTACATTTTAGAGTGTCTTAAAATATAATAAAACTCTTCTGCAAAATATCACGTATCTCAAGTGATTTCAGGTGATTATGTTTGTTTGTCAGGGAGCGTCTGTTTAACTAAACCACACTAAAGGAAACGTAAGATATTACAATACCCATAACTCAGAGTTATTCTGTTTTCTCGTTTTTCATCAAGGTCAGGAGTAAATAATAAAATAGTTGTTTCTGTTTTCATTTAGTGTCTGTGTTGTTTCAAGATTCACAGATTCAAAAGATCTGTGATCAATGTCGAAAGGTTTGTTCACAAAAATATATTTGAAAATCTTGACAATCTAGCCTTTTATTTCATCATCGTCAAACTTGAAAATTATTTCCAAGACAATGTAGTGCACATCATTGCGTCAAACTTTTTCATTTATAAAAATGTTACTAAAAACCATCACTAATTTACAACATATTGCATTCTAATCCAGATCTTCACTGACTGACTGTTATTTCTGAGTGTCGTTTGTCTGTACATTCTACACAATGAGAAACGTTACAGTCACGCTGCTGTATGCCATACATGATAGGAACGAGGCGTCAGTCGATCTCCAGAAGTATAAAAAGAGAACTGACAAAATGTTCCTGTCGTAAAACTTCAAACTGCTCAGCGTCGCTCTCAGTGATGAGTACAGTATTTACTGTACCTCTGTATCTGTTTTAACTCAACAAATTCACTGCCGAGATGTTTCCTCTGTGATCTGCTAAGTGTTCGGATTGAGGCACTGAGGAAAGTTCTACAGAGGGTCTCTGTGAGTCAGATTTGTGAAGACTCCAGATACAGAGTGGAGTTCTTGACACGGGGCTGCTGGGGTTCCTGGTTCAGCAGTGAATTGATGGCATTCTCTATCTCCATCAGCCACGTTTTCTGAAACAACAGACGCATTTAGGAAAGACCACAAAGTGCAGCTGAGTCATGAGTTTTAATACTGCTGTTCCGTTTACCTTTATAGATTCAGTCTGGGCTTGTAGAATGAAGACCCCAGTGCATTGCTGATAGCGGTTCTGGTGCATGATTATGAAAGAGTTAGGCAGACCGGACGCTGAAAGATTTAAAGATGCAACATTCGTCCGTCAGTAAACACGAATGCTCCAGAGAAACTGTTTCTCATGTGAGTTTTCCAAATGAAAATGTTCCCACATGACAACACGATTACATGATAACTGAAATAAACGCTACAGAATGCATCGTTGCATGCATGCATGCATGTTGAAAACACCTGTGGCATTGAGCTGGTCTATGTTCTTTAACTGCAGGCGGTCCAGAGAGATGGGCTGATCCAGAACAATGAAACTACAGCCCTCCTGCAGTAACATGTCCACCTCTTGACCCACAGCTGGACGTAAAGGGTTCGACTCCACAACACTCGACTTCTACAATATAAACACAACATTCAGAGGTAATGAATATATACTGAATATAAAACTGACTATATACATTTGGCCACATATTTGGCCAAAACAACTACATTTATGTAGAACAAAAAAATGACATTTAATTATTCTAGTTTTATAAGCCATAAATTCTTATGGAAAAAATTGTTACGTTTTGTTTTATGTTTAATGTTTAATGTAACGCCATATCTTGAAGAGGTTAGGATGTACATCCCCCCCCCAGGTCCACATATAATGTAATTTAAATTGTTTGCATTAAAAACAGTTAATTGTTCTGATATTTTCCATCCCTCTGCTGACTCATTATAAACAGATAGTTTATTGGCTGCTGCGCCTTTAATATTTCTGTGTAAACGTCACATGTGAAATGTGTAACGTCTCTTTGTTGTTCTCACGTGGCTTGTGGGTTTGCTGATGCATCTAATACAGTTTGCATTAAACAATACAATCGTTCTCTCCTATTCGTCTTTCACAAACCACAGATCTCTATTGAACCTTTGCTTGTTAAAGGGAGCAGTGGCTTGGGTCAATAATCGCTCCCAGACTGAATCAACAAATCCACTTTCACATCATCATGAATCGCCCACACTCTGATGTCACGCGATACAGACAGTGACTGGAGCAGCCAAGCCAACACCAAACAAAAGTCCCATCATTTATCTAAAACAACATGTAACGGCACCTTTTTGCTTCGCTTGATCTTAGTGATTAGCAGGAACTCTTCGAAGAGAAACAGATAAACGTCGCTCATCTTCGTGTTTTCTGCATACAATGGAAAAAATAAACGTAAGTGCTCGCATGATCGTTAAGCACAATTGGACCAATCAGAAGAACAGCTGTATTTTAATCGGACCTATCAGAACGAGTTTGCCGTCGTACAGAAGGCTACGATGAGACACCAGGTTCTCCAGCGTTACAGCCTTTAACAAGTGTTTCAGGCTCTGTGGGGGTCAAACATACATCGCTTAATAATTTCTATGAACATTAATACAAGATCACATGAGGATCACATGAGGATCACATGAGGATCACATGAGGATCACATGGAGATCACATGGAGATCACATGGAGATCACATGAGGATCACATGGAGATCACATGGAGATCACATGAGGATCACATGAAGATCACATGAAGAGCACATGAAGAGCACATGAAGCTCACATGAAGAGCACATGAAGAGCACATGAAGATCACATGAAGATCACATGAAGATCACATGAAGATCACATGAAGAGCACATGAAGAGCACATGAGAATCACATGAAGAGCACATGAAGCTCACATGAAGCTCACATGAAGAGCACATGAAGATCACATGAAGATCACATGAAGATCACATGAAGAGCACATGAAGAGCACATGAAGAGCACATGAAGAGCACATGAGAATCACATGAAGAGCACATGAAGCTCACATGAAGAGCACATGAAGCTCACATGAAGAGCACATGAGGATCACATGAAGAGCACATGAAGATCACATGAAGAGCACATGAAGATCACATGAAGAGCACATGAGGATCACATGAGGATCACATGGGGATCACATGAGGATCACATGAGGATCACATGAAGAGCACATGAAGCTCACATGAAGAGCACATGAAGAGCACATGAAGAGCACATGAAGCTACTGTATATTTGACACTATGAAGCAGCTTTGAGGAACCTCAGGGACGAGCGCTCTCTTCTCTCTCTCCCACACAGGAAGCCACACCAGAACTTCCTTCAGACGTTTGACCTTCTGATAGTTGTCCAACCACTTCACTTTGCCCTCAAGATCATCTGTACAGAGAGAGAGTGAGAACGAGAGAGAGAGAGAGAGAGAGAGTAATAGTTATATAATCGACCCACACAAAAACCGCTGTCTGATGGGTGAAGGGTTCATCTGCACCTCCCAAACAACCATTATTGCTGTTGTACAAACAATCGCAGGTCCTGTTTTTGGTTGTTCAGTTGATGACAATCGATTCTGATCATTCCAGATTCTTTCCACTGAGTTCCACATAAAAGCTCTTTTATCAACAATGACACACGTGGTTGAGATGGTTGATTGAGCCCCACACCCAGCAGACAGTTCTTCACACTCTGACTCGCACTGTAAACGACACGCAATGCACAAGAAAACACACACCCACAGAGTGTTGAAATCAGCTGCGGCCGTCCTGGGGAATGTTTTGAGTTAACAACAGTTTAGTTTAATCTCGCATTGAGCCAGTCTAACAGTAAATCAGTCTGTATTTGTCAGACGCATTCATTCACATGACTCACGGCGTATCCTAGCTGTCTTCTGTTGCAAAGACATGTTTGAAAACACCTAAATAAAACTTAAATTCAAAGAGCCAAAACTCACGAGCTTAAAGGTGAGGTGGGTGATTTCAGAGAGGCTAGCAATAGCAAGCTAGCTTTAAAAAAGTGAAGATCCCGCCCCTCCCTTCAGAGCGGTCTTCAAAGCCACGCCTCCTCTAATAGTGCGTGGAGGTATGCAAATATATAGTCTGACCCGTAAGTAGGACCGAATGCAATGATTGGATGAACATTTTATGGACCTGCACCTTCCACAGATGTGAAGAGACTTTCAACCAATATAAAAAATGATTAAAAAAATCACCTACCCTGCCTTTAAACTGAAACATCATCCATATATTGTTTAAATATCATTCAGTATTAAGCAATCCATGTTAATCTTACTTCCTTATCAAAACAGAGGAGTGGATGGAAATATAAGGAATTTATGACAAGGTGTGTAATACTCTAGATTGATAACTGGCACTGCACGCAACAGTCGTGACACTGTATGTACATCCACAGACAGTGTCACGGTTTTGAGACTTACAAATACAGCGTATATTCATCAGACATCGTCAGAAAATAGTTAAAAATAGCCCTCCGTCTTCTCACACCTTTCTCCTGCAGCTGTCACTCTGCATATTTCTCTCAGAGTAGCTGTCACTACACGCCTCACATATCGGCTCTGTGTTAGCAGTCAGAGAACTGGATGAGTAACCTGTCGCTCCTAATTCCTGCTGTCACATGAGTGACAAGATCATTTTGCTTTATGGGTATAGTGACATTAAAGGCATGTTCAAAAAAGTTTACAATAAAATACTGTATCTCCGCAGTCCTTGGCTGTATGGTTCCATATGGAACCTTTAACATGTAGAACTTCTCTGTTCCACAAACGTTTCTTTGTAGTGAAAAAAGGATCTTCAGAAAAAAGTAAGAACGGTTCTTTTAAAAACGCTTGCTTCTGTTCTGTTGTGGCTTTTTGGAGAAGACTTACAGATGGCTCTGTCGATGAGCTCCACGATGCTCTGCAGCGTGTTCTCCTCGGCCTCCGAGCAGCCCCTCTTCCCAATGTTCTTCAACAGCAGAGGGTACCGCGTGAACCTCTGCAGAGGAACCACCAGCAGATCCTTCAACTGCAGCCTGCGACACTGCTCGTTCCGTTCACACCACTGAGACACAAGACAGATATAATCAGGTGTGTTTATACAAGACTGTACTTCCTGTTTCAATGACAAACCAGCTCAAGCGCAGTGTAGGTGATGTTCTCCAGAAACATGTTTTGTTATGCTGGTTAAATCTCTTCTCATCCTGACAGCAATATCTAAGTGGTCTAAATTATATATATATATATATATATATCTTCTGTGGAAGGTGCAGGAACATTAAATGTTTGTCCAATCATCCAATCATTACATTCGGTCTGAATGCAACGACCGGACATCTCACTTGCCCGTCACACTGTGTGTGTTCATGTGCTGGAGCAGGTGTGACTTTAGAGAGCTCTGATGGGGGGGGGGGGGCGGGATGTTATGCTGTTGCTAGCCTGTCTGAAACTGCTTCGCTAACTTTAATGAATTCAACTGACAAACTTTCATGTGTCAGCAGATGATGTAATGATGGGTAACTATGCCAACAATCTCATTGACCAAAGATATGGTCAGTGTGTTTTAGCCCAAGGAGCAACGGTCCCTGACAACCGCCCAGCAGTGGCCTGAATCTCTGTTGTAACATTTGCCCTGTTCCCTAGATCTTGTCAGGGCGTTCAGACCAAGCCCTGATTTACCACATCGATGACGCTCGCCACGTTTACCTTCACGAAGCAGCCAAAGTCCTCTCTGAACTTCAGGCTGTCCAGATAAAGGATGGCGGTACTGTAATTTAAGCAGTATTTCTGCAGGCAATGGCAAATGCTCTCCCCGAACGCCTGCAAAGTCAACAGTCAGTACGGGAGAGCGATCAGAATGGCACAATAGAGAAAACAGTCCACAGCAAATAAGAAACGTGTTCAGTTTTCTAGAACACAATTCCACATAATTTAAAACATAGTGGAACATTTTAAAAATGTTACAAAATTAAAAAGTTTGAATAACGTTCTTATAAGCAGGCAATAACGTTAATACTGGACATTTTGAACATTCCTAGGTCTTTCTGAATGGAAAGGTTAGGAAAATGTTCTTACAACCTAAATTAAATTGTTAGCTGGATTTAGTGTTTAGTTCGGAACAAAACAGCAAGAAGAAAATATTTTAGCTAGCACAAAATCAACCAGTCACCTTTTGGAGGAGTTCTAGAAGAGGCTGAGTGCTGTAAGAGTCCGGATTGGTCCACAGCTTCTTAATGACACGCAAAAAACTAGTAAGGAAGCCGAAACTAACCTGTGGTAAAGAACACATGTAAAAGATTCACTCCACAAACAGACCTGAATCTTCAGTTCATATGTGAAATCAATGCTTTAGATTTGACTCCAGAGCACAAGAGAACCAAACAAAGACTGAGATGAGAAATCCGCTCACTGGAGTCTTACCAAACAAAGCTCGTTGAGATTTGCAAAAATCCTCCAGGAATCTATATCCTGCAGGCAGTCTCTCATCTGAAGATCTGACAGTGTGCTCAAAAACACCTTCCAGCAAAACATAGACACATTTCAGCTGATTGAAATACATTTTACAGACTGTTGAGAGAACATTTCAACATCCGAACACTCTATCATCACACAAGTCATCATTTCATCCACTAGTTATCACCAGTTATCAGCGGCTAAACAATATTGTTGATGTTTATCTACACGCTGCCGTCCGCATGAGAACGAGACATGCCATAATTCTGTGCTAACCACACATGAAGCATCGTGCTCGGACCTCTTTTAACACCATGATCTGATCGAGGAAGTAGACACATTCACTGGTGAACAGCTCCCAAATGGCCTCCTGCTTTCTGGAAGCTGTAGCATCTTCTGCAGCTCCAAGCTCAGAGTGACCTTTCAAAAACTCCTCCAAAGACATGTCCTGAAAACAGGGTGGAGAGCAGACCGGGCTGATCACTGAGATAACATTTATAGATTGTAAGGACATTTCCCTAACGTTTGCATTACAAACAAAACGTTCTTTTGAATGTTTTAGGAATGTTCAGAATGGCCAGTTTTTAGACATTGTATTAATGTTATTGCTTGGTTACATTTTTACATTCTGTAATGTTTTAAAACATTCCACTAACAAATTCAGAATAACATTTTTGATGCATTTATATATATATATATATATATAATGTTAAAAACTTCACCTGTGAGGTATAGAGACTGTGGGGTTTTAGGTTATAATGTTGTATATATTTTTTTGTTTGGGTTTATGTATTTAATAATTGATGTATGTTTGGGTAAACTATCCCTTTAAGAAACTGAATTAGTGACATCTCAACCCAACGTTTCTACAGATGGCTGAGGCTCAAAACATTCTGATGCATAAATGACACAAATATTGTTGTTGTTTTGTTTTTTACTTGAGGTCATGTACAGTCAAGTATTTGTGGCATTGATGAAAGCAGGTCATTCGTTTTCAACCTTGTATGTCTGAAAATCCGTGTCTCTCCACTCCTGGACCTGGATGACGGCCAAGCACTTGTGGATGTCAGCGACACTGCCCATCTTCCCTTTTGTCTGCTGGAAAACAGCACTCACAGTTATTCATCCTCGTCTCTTTTGTATTTGATCATGGACTGTGGAGCAGATTGCACAGCAGGTTCTCTGAGCTGTGCTGGACGGCTTGTGTTGCTGTTTGTTTATTGTCAATGGTGTGCTGAGGGGAGGGGCATGCAAATCTAACTGAGCTCAAAGTGGGTCAGTAAACAGTGTGTTCCCAATGACACACAGCATCTGAAGCGCAAAATATCTGCAGGTGGCAACAACACAATCCGGGCAGAAGATCAGAAAGTCATGGTAGATATCTTCATGATGTCATTCAAGCGTTCAAATGTGAAAAGGTTTCCACTTACTGTACCGCGCCTTGAAAAGGGCCACTTTGATTTCTTCGAGTCTGTAAAAACACGAATGCATGAGCATAAACAAAATTATTCCTAAACGTCAAAAAAAAGCTTTACACAATGAGCATACAGATCTCTCCCAGCTAACATCAAACGTTCTCAGAACATCGGCTGACGTTCTCTAAAGTTTCTCTCGAAGTTAACAAAATGGTCTTGCAGTAACGTTATTAGAATGTTTTTCAAACATTATATCATATATCAAAAATTTTATTTTTAAGTAGTTAATAGAATATTATTAAAAATGTTTGAATAACGTTCTTTTATCCAAGCAATAAAGTTAATACAACAACTAAAAAAACACGCTCCTAAAACTCACTGTTTTTAATGTTTTTGTTACTTAATGGAAATGTTAGGAAAACATTCTTACAACCTAAAATTGTTAGCTGGACTGTTGCTGTATAATTTAGCAATAACAACATCAGACGGCGAAACTTGTAATCACAACACTGACTGTGACATAACTAACCTGAATAATCGGATTTATTTAAAATGTCGGCAGCGCCATTGGACACAAATAAATCTCCAGGGGAAACATCCAGTCCTGGGAGAGTCACAACCACAGAGCTCCGCCTCCTCTCCTGCAATCTGAGCCAAAACCAGACCAGCAGAGAACAGGTGAGTTCAGAGCACATTCTGGCCTCTGAGGCAGACAGTCTTTTAAGTATGCAGGATGGACTTACTGCTTGGTCACCGAAACAACATTCCTAAAGCTCACCACCAGCTGCTGATTTGCATGTTTTATGCTCTGAAAACAATTTCTACTTTACTTCTGGCCAAAATAACACAATGACACATTAGACCTCCACTAAATTATTTTTATAAAACCTCTCCCAAGTGCTTTGCTAATATCATTACAGACTCAGGCCACAGAAAACTTCACATTTTAAAGCAGAATTTGTTTGTTGGTAAATTAAAGAATTATTTTAGACATGTTCACACTTCTAACATGTTTTGGTGGTATTAGGTAATGGGAGATGTGTTGATCAAATGTTGCAGCTGGACACTGTATTTACTGTATAATAACTATCCATTAGATGGTACATAATAGGGTCAGTAATCATCAGACATCAGAACAGTGAGGTCTATTAAAGATGGAGATTACAATAATGCGGTTTTTTTACATTTGACGCATCTTTCAGACATTTTCACCCTGAGAAATGTACACACAGAATTTCATCAGATGTACACACAGAATTTAGTTTGTTTTTATTTCTTATCACCATGTTGTATGAGTCCAGTTACTGTATGAGCCCTTTTACACACTGGACACAAACAGCAGGAGAGCAGCAGGGGTGAATGATACCCAAATTGTGGGCCTGCAGTCACTGTTAGTCAAGTCAAATATTACATTTTGTTTCCTCTTGTGCTTTTGTTGCTGGTGTACACTTGTAAATATCTGGTGGAAATCTTTTATTCGTGAGCTGCATGAGTTCAAATACTGTATGAAAAGCATCATTTTGGTCTCTTTTGCTCTTGTGCTGGACTGTAGTTCCTTTCTGTTTTGTTTTTTGTTCTGCAATGCTTCAGTTCCTCTGTTACAGTTTGACAAAAAGAATCCTCAGGGCTTTAAGGCAGCGCTTTGACAATCACAACTTGACAGGCTGGTTTTTATAGTCACTCCCAGCTTTGTGCCCATCCGTCTGTGCAATGCCAGTAACCTTGTGTGCCACTGTGTGATGTGTGTCAATAAACAGCTTACAGTGAATATTTTCAAGTATGAAGCTCTCCTGCATTTCATATATGCAACAAATACAACAAATACAGCATGTAAACCTCCAGCGCAGCCGTCGCTCAAGTCCAAACACGAGAACAACCGCAGTCACTATTATCAGCCTTTTTTGTGTTCCCTACAGTAAATATGGGACCATATACTAATAAACACTTATCATATATACAGTTGCTATGAGATATAAACTCTGCAAAATCATAAAGGTAAACCCTCCATCCCACTGTACCTGGCACGACAGGTCACTCAAATACTTCCTTATTAGCTCTGTACGATCTCATCTGCACCCTTTTCATGGCTGATGGGGAAACACAGGTGCTACCAGGTAAGTTTTGTCATAATGTGTTTTGCAAAAACAAACACAAATGCCAGTACACCAAGTTCAGAACCTCACCCGGAAAACCTATCTAACTGGAAACGTTCTCAGAACGTTGGCTAATATTCTCTATAGGTTCTCGCAAAGTTCTAAAAACGTCTGAATAATGTTCTTGCAAGCAATCCTTGGACATTTTGAATAGAACTGGCTCATAGAACTTTCAAAACAACATTTTTACCTAATGAAAATATTAGGGAAACGTTCTTACAACCTAAATGTGTTAGTTGGAAAGTCACTCAGTGCATCTTCTTTTAGAGAACAATACAAACAAGTCATCACTAACTGTTGTTTATCTAGGAGCGCATCCACAATGCAATCTCATCACAATGAGGCGACCCAAAATGTGCCGCCTTCCCAGTCCCAGCGCCGCCGCAAAGAAGGGAGCTTTGTCCTCGCACCTCCACCCAATAATGATGCCCCCTTCACATAACTGTCTCATCCAATCACTGTCCACGGATGAGCACCGCAATCAGACGGTGCCTTACTGTAATAAAGCCACAATAGCTGCCTAATTATCCACTGCTGAAAAGAAGCCTGTGGGCCAGCAGGAAAGCAGACCGGCCCAATGGGGGAAAGCAGCACTAATGAGACTGTCTGGGCCGTACAGGGTCGAACCATAAAACTCTAATAACACCCACCAGAGTCCATGTACTGCAGACTGAACAAAGAGACAATACAATAGACAATGAGCTTCCCTACATCCCAGCATGCTTTGCTTCAGCATGGCAGCGCTCTACTGGGAAACGTGTCTGGTCTGATCGGTACAAACTGTGTTTTCACACAAACACATTTCTACATAAATAGAACAGCCCAAAATGTTGAGCTAGACTGGAGCGCTAGACTGGTAGTTTTTGTAAACAAGGAACAAAACAAACGTGTTATGACAACTGACAAGAACAGTGTTGGCCAATATGAGATTGTTCCAGGACACTGCTGGCTCACATGCAAATATGACACAGGTCAGAATGGTTTATGCAAAATGTTCGATACAGACCGCTCACCTACCTTATATGACACGGATCGTGCACCTGCAAACAGAAGCAAGAGTAAAATGTAAATAATTCATGTAGAAAAAGCACCTTAATTCATTTTCAAAATTCTTCCATCATGTCATTCCAAACCCGTAAGACTTTTTTGCTTCTGAGGAACACAAAAGACATTTTGAAGTATGTTGGTAACCAAACAACAGTGGCACCCATTGACTTCCATTGTGTGGACACAAAACCACTGAGACATTTCTCAAAATATCTTCTGTGTTTCACAGAAGAAATCAGTCATATGGTATTAGAATAACATTCGGGTGAGCAAATGATGGAGAAAACATTGCATGAACTACATTTAAAGTTGCTACACAACATCAAATTTCAAACGGTCTCTTCTTACAGTCTGTGTTTGAAGTTATTGTGCGAGGTTAAGAACCCTTAAGTTCTCGCATCTACAGAAACGTTCTTAATTTACTGTGGAACGTTAGGATGAGCTTGTGGATGAACTAAGTGGGGTTTCTTTTCTTTGTTTAATCATTTACTGACCCCTCCATTATTCTGTGATTGTTGACTGTGGTGAACAGGGGCTCATCAGAAGACCCCTCCCGAGGGATTGTGGGTTTGAATCAGCGTGTGTCACTACTGATTCACCTGCTGCCCAAAGATCCTACTGTGATTCTGCCCCGGGAGTCTTTTATTGACCCCTTTATTAAGAGCCCATTTTGAAAACAAAAATGTATCATAAACTATATATTGTAATTAATTGTCATTAACATGTTTCAGTAAAGTTGATCATAATTACGCAATTCAAGGATGTTAAACTGCAATATTAGGCTTTAAACACAGGAGAAAGATACAGAGCGCAGCTTTAATGTTGCTGGGAGACAGAAATCGTGCAAACCTCGTCACTGTCGTCAGCTGTGCTCTCACCATCACCAGCATCATCATCCTGTTGACTTTTACAGATGACACTGTTGTCAAGAGTTTTTGATCTGTGCGATCGAATCGTCCCACGAACCTCCGAGGGCTCGCAACTCCCGCACTCTCCATCCGACTTGACCGCCAGGGGAGATTTTTGCCGGTGTATCGGAGACAGGGGACTCCTCGGAGACGGGGACTCCTCTCCCAGAGGGCCGTCAAACTTTCCTGGCTCTCGGGAGGGGAGTCTGGTGCTTCTCATTCTCCTCAGGGTGGGGGACGTGGAGATCCGTGCCGGGGCTTGTCTGTCGAACTGAAATAAGGGCTTGGACACGCCATCGGCCTCCGCGACGGAACCGTATCTGGGTCTGGTGCTTCCCAAATCTATCCGCATTATAACGGGATTGCTCGTTTGCGTCTCTTTGTCCTCGGTTTGCGCGCGTCGAGTTTGGGTCTGCGCGTCCGTCCCTATAACTTTATCCTTCACGTCCCATTCAATGTAACTCCAGTCCAGCGTTTTCCCCACATCGTTCCCGTTCTCGCTTATGAAGGCAAAATTCAGCTCGGTCATTTTGAGCAATCCGGCATTATAACCAACAACAGAAGAGCGATTGGGAATTAAGAACTTAGATCCATGTCCCTGGAAGTTCAGAGAGTTTCTGGAAAAAAATAGGATTAGACAGACCACCCATGCAGCGTTTTTTAATGCTTGTAGATCTGACTTTTTAAAACAGCTAATCTGAAACGATCAAGAAGAAAAAGACTGACACTAAAATCCACAATGAATGTTGTGTAATTCAAACAGTTCAGAAATTAGTTTCAGAGAGTTATTTATAGGATTATTCTGTCTCGTTGAAGCCCGATCTGTAATCTATCCATCATCAGTGATTTATTCCGTGTATTTCTGACCATAATCTAACGCCGTCTATACAGCATCGTGTTTACACACAGACAATCCTGCTGTAATGTATCGCTGCGTTATGAAACGTGACAGTGCGCATGGGAAACAAAGACACCTGGTTTGCGTAAATCATGAAAACTACATCCACTGAGTTACTTGCCCGCAAAACGATGACGCTGTATAAACACGGTTAACTAGTTTTGTACACGGTTAACCGTGTACTTTGAGTTCACAAATAACTAAACGGCTATTGCCTTTATGCAATGTGTAATTTTCCGTCCCCAAGCGAGTTACATCAGACAGACATAAACCTTGATTATTTTGTGCTACTTACGCGTTTTGCGGGTCCCCTGAGCCGTTCCGGGCAGCTGCTGGTCTGGGTGAGCAGAGGATCGGATCAGGTTGCTGGTGGTACCGTGATGTTTCAGAGCATTGCCATGTTACAGATGTTTTCTCCGGCCAAAACGACAATAAGGTCGAAATGAGGTGAAATAAGAGGGCGATTTAAAGAGGACACTTTGCTCGGCGGCTCAGCAGGTGTTGTGTGTGAGGAGGTCTGGAGGTTTGTTGCCCGAGGTCAGAGGAGGTGGAGCGTAGCTGTCCTGTGTTGATATTCTGTATGTGCGTGTATGCAAGTTTAATCCCATACGACATAAATGCTGTGATGACCTCACAGAAAGTGGATGACGCGTAACAGGAGGAGGTAAATGCTGCTGTCTCACGTGAGATCAAACCTCATGGAAATTCTGACCAAATGTCGAGCGTCTCGTCTTTCCCTCCAAACACCATTTGATCGGTCCGTCAGGCTGTTGAGGTTTATTTATTTATTTATTAGTGTTTAGTCAAGCGCAGTTAAACACAAAATATACATAAAAACACATAGAGAATATAGAACAGGCACGTTTTGCTCGTTTACTGTGTGATTACAGTCTTATATCTTATAAAATGTGCAAAGTAGCTCAATTACAAAACAAGTTTATACGTGTTTAGAAATATAGATTTGTAATAATTGGTGTAAATATATTCTGTCAGTAAATGTTTACACAGAGTGATGATTTGTGTTTGATGTGGTGTGACCACGTGACGTTCTTGCGCGTTGAGATAATCCGCCACTAGATGGCAGTGCAGGAAAGTTTATCATCAGGTCTCTCCCTGCAAATCTAACAATGGTTAAGAAAAAAATACCTACATTGACGATCTATAGTGCTATAAAATGATGCACGTGACATTT
The DNA here is from genome assembly GCA_036877575.1 of Botia almorhae. NCBI lineage: Eukaryota > Metazoa > Chordata > Actinopteri > Cypriniformes > Botiidae > Botia > Botia almorhae. The sequence goes on from JAZGTJ010000333.1 coordinate 128,257, forward strand.
CTACCTATAGTTATTGATAAACTGAGACCTTGAACCTTGAATTAAAACCGTTTGTTGTGAATAATTGCAAGCTCCAGTATTAATCTCTAGTATCCATTCATTACAACCAGTCTTTCCTGTCATGATCCGTATGTACACAAGGAGTTTAAAATAAACACTTACACGTGTCTGTCAAGATAACAGAGTCACGGTGACATCACTGTATTTAACATATACATTTTCTTTAAACCATACGAAACTACGAAACTATACTTTTATTAGGTGTTGTTTTGGACGAAGAAACAAAACTAAACTAGCTAACTAAATAAGGCATCAAAAATATAAGCTCTCGTTTGATCTATTTCCGTGTGAGTTTGTGATCAGATTTTATAGCTTCAAAAATGGGAACGTGCAAAACGTTATGTTCCTTTATGTCAAAATATTGATTCTTTTCATGTATTCTTGTCTCGATTCTTGCTGCTTGTGTGTGTTTTCACCCTGATGGTCGCGTTTGTTGTTTGTTCTCTGTCTTGTGTTGTACAATAAGCTATAAAAGGACTGAAATAATGAAATAATAACATAATCTATGTTAATGTTTACTATAAACTTAAACAACAATAACTTCCTATATATGAAAAGACCTCCAACAAAGTACAAAATTGTGGCGTTCTCTGTTTATAATGCCCAAAATGTTTTAAAATTACATTAATGCATTTTGTCATTTAGCAATAAATATTTGCGCCACGATATGTTTGGACGGCATCTTAAACGCGGAACTACACGAGCTGTCGGTCTCATTTGAGTCGCATACCGCCGCACTGAAGACAGACAGACCCAGAACTTCCTCTATTTCACGGGATCGGAGAGTCAGTCTCCGCCCACCCCAGTGGCACATTGGTGTGAAAAAGCTTCGTTTGACTCACAGGAAGAAGCTGAAAACATACAGAAAAGCGACAGATTCAGCACTCTTATAAGTTGAGAATCACGGACTCGTCTCGTGTTGTCTCTGGACGGTTGGATTAAAATGCGTCGGTGTCAAAGCGCAGAAAGTTTGCGCGCTGTGCAACAGGCGAGCTGAGTCGAGCGGACACATTGCGCTGAATCAGGAGGTTAAAATATCACGAGCAAAACTTTCAAATTCGCAGGCATGTCGGAACACCGGTCCAGTTTCCTTCACATTGGAGATATCGTGTCTCTTTATGCGGAGGGGACTGTCAATGGATTTATCAGCACCTTGGGGTACGTTGCCATCCAATACTCCGCAGTCTTTAAAGTCGAGCGAATATATCACATGTTTTATCACATTTTATCACATATCGATGTTATCATTTAGTCCAAAGTGCACTAGAGTGAATACTAAAAAAAGCAAAGCAGAGTTACAGACATTGTGTCCACCTGATGTCAGCTGTAGGCGGAAAGAAGGAAGTGACTCGAGGCGAGTGCAGGCCAGAGCAAAAATGTGACAGTATTGTAACATGCAAATATTGGAGCCGGAATGCAAAGTTTGTTGTTAGTGTACAAACAGTTACTGTATTTACGTAACTGTAATTAAAATAAAAGTTATGCGAGGACTTACACGAAACTGTTCACTGAAACGTATCTGTTCATTCGAAGTGAATTATGTAACACTGTGTCAGATTTTTTTTTCCAGTGCTGGCTTGTCTTGAAACCTATTGAACGTGTGCGGGCCTACATGTGCACTTAATCTGCCTGCGTACACTCGTAATGATCTGCAATCGTAGGAACGCTTCTGAGACTTCACTCTCAAACAGTGGCCCTTCTGAATTCACTTCAGTTTGATTTTTAGATGGCCAAGTGTGAACACAACTGCTCAAAGGCCTTTGGTTAATGAATACAAGCACATGGTGTCGAAACAGCCAGCAGATTCAGGTTGTCATCAATCACTTTTGCATGAACATGCAGTATGACTCATCTAGTAAATTGGGGTGTTGGAGAAGTTTGCACAACACGAGTACTGCATGCAGTTGCAGTCTGCAGAATAGTGGAGCCAGATGATGTAACACTTCTCGCTGCTTATAATTTTATCTTTAAAATATAAATAAGTTCTTTCTTTTTGGAGATCTGGCCCCAACACTGTACTCAATAATACTATGACAACCGCTAATTTTGCTGGGAGCAAAATTCTGAAAAGTAGGCCAGTACACACACACACACACACACACACACAAACACACACACACACACACACACACACACACACACACACACACACACACACACACACACCGTGCACTGCACACACTGTGTCAAAGGGAGCTGTCAGATCGCATGCCTTCACAATCCAGATCTTCAGCAATTGTTGTGTTCTATCTTGCGGTGATCTCGTCCAATCATGTTTAGGAACACATCGGCGTGTATTATCTGATTGGGTTAGCTTCCAGCCAATCACGGGTCTTGAATTTGAGGCTTTAATGGATGTAAAAGTTACAGGGATAGTTTACCCCAGAATAAAATGCCATTGTATGGACGCAAAACCGCTGAGACATTAAGCAGAAAAAAAGTCATACAGGTCATTTTCATTTTTGGGTGAACTGTCCCTTTAATTCAGTGTCTTTGGCGCGAATGTCTTGCATACAAATACACGCGGTGTCTTGTGAAAAAACAGGATTTGTTTTAACATGCGTCTCTTGTAGCAAGTTAGAAAGTTCAATTACTTAACCTGGATGAGGTGTGACTCCTTCACCTCATGCCATCAAGTAATGGAGCTAAAATTAGCATGTTTAAACACAGCGAACGAGGCTCTGGTTCATGTTTAACTAGCGCACTTCATGTCGCCTTTGAAGATTACTGGCCTGCAAAGAGCTTTAAGAGTGTAATTCCACATAGAGTAAAAAAACACTAATCTCTGTCAAAACAAGCAATTAGCACTTGTTCTTTACCCCCCTTTAAAAAAATATGCATCCTATTTTTGTGTTTTTATACACCTGCACGGATACAAATGCCGGTGAGGAAGTGTGCTAGCATTAACAATCACAGCAATAAAGCGATTTATCACTACGAAAGGATCCATTTGCAGGCTTGGTAATCATATACTGCTGTGCTTTTATTTGTAGTGGGTTTGTAGCTGTGATTTATTTTAAGGTTTTGACATTAACATGGCAAATGTTTAACCGATAAAGTTATGCAGTATTTGGCATTTGAGGTATTAAAACAGAGAGGTGCCTGAGAAAAACACATAAAGAGGAGCAGTTTTTAATAAAACATTTGACAGGTACATTTCTTGCTCACACAGATTTTTTGGAATTTTAAAGGCAGTGTCCTAAAAATATTACCAGCACAAAATGTTTGTAATTGTAAAATGATCAGATCTGATGTTCTGGGGAGGCAAAAACTCGCTCGTCAGAAGGTAACTAGTTGTTACATGATGTTCTTGACCTGAAAATCAGGTCCTTGCAACTCTCCAACTTTTGAAAGACTTTTAAGCAGAAGTTTAATGTTTCAACTTCGTTCTAAACTTTTACACGATACCCCAAGCGTTTCTGTTAAGAGACATGTTTAGCACTGCCGCATGTCTTCCAGTAAACATTGCAGACGATCACGGTACATTAAAGAAAGATTTGTTTGAGGTTTTACAGTAAATGAAACGTGTTGGAATAGTTTTTAATGTCAGTTTGCTAGCAACAAACAACATTTGAGGCACTTGTAACTTTAAAGCAGCTTGTGAACATCACGCCTACGTTCCTCCAGTCAGAACTTCTACGTTCTCTCACTTTATTTGTTCACAGACAGCTGTTCTCAAAAGATAGCCAAATTGAGACCAGCTCTATCTTTAAGAAAACCACGGGCTGCCCTCGATAAGCAATGCCCTATTATTAACAATAACAGTGGGGGAAGTCAGGGTGTTTGTACGTTTATCAGACCGTTAAAGAAAATGGCTGATTCTCTTTCGTTTCTGAGGGCTGATCTGTAAAGCCTCTTTGTGTTGAAAGCGAGACACTTCAGTGAGATTCCCCTCAAATCTCTGATGGTTGATAGGAGACTAATCAAGTTTTGAAACTTCGTCACCTCACCATTGTAAACAGACTCCACCTCTGCAGAGATGGGGGATGAGATTCGGTTTGTTTGCTGTTTTTGATCCACCACAGTGTGTTTAAACGTGGACTGCATTTGAAACAGTTCTTTTACAAGAACAAACTCTGTTTGATATCCTAAGTTGAGTCCCTAAAAAGACATTTTTCATAATAAAACCTTGTGTGGAGCCTTTTACAGTAATATTATATAAGCAATGTGTGTATTCTTTTATTTTCTTGAGTGGCCACTTCGTTTGTACCCCCCTGTGTTCTTTCTGAATTGGTTTTGCCGTGTGAATCCACAGTTTGGTATCTATCATGACTCCACCCTTTAATTGATGTGTTTATTATGGCAGCAGCACTAAAACAACATTGAAGCATTTGTGGGGGCCTGTTCAACAGCACTCATTGTGTACAGTGATGCTTTAGTCAGTGATTCTGAATGACCAACCGGAATAGATGGAGGCCAATGTCTGGACGCTAGTTATTCAGTTCAATTTGAGTCTAATAGAAAGAAATGGCACCATGTGTTACATTTACATATGGCAGATGCTTTAATCAAAAGCAACATACAGTACAGTGTAGATATATTTGTGCATTTCATCATTTTGTGTATTCACTGGGATTTCGAACCCGTGACCTTGCGTTGCGTGCGTCGTGCACAGCCAGTTGAGCTACAGTAGCATGCTGCCCACAGTGTGATTCTTTATATGGACTTTGATCCGGTTTAGTGTATTAAAAAGTTTTGTGGAGACGCTTGGAGCTGTGCTGCATCCCTCAGTGTTAAACTGACCCGTGCTGTGATGTTTCTCTCCACAGGTTGGTGGATGACAGATGTGTGGTGCAACCCGAGGCTGGAGATCTTAATAACCCGCCGAAAAAATTCAGGGGTGAGTCATTCAGGTTTTCCCACGTCAAGCGCAAATGAACCAGCGCCAATTTGTTAGCGCTGTTATTAGCGAAGGAACTGTCGTTATGGAGATATAAATATGTAGCATTAGCTCCCTGTGTTTCCTTACACCTGCCCGCCTGCTGATTAATTACTGGACCTGCGAGCAGAAAACGACTCCGCTCGGGTTCTGTTGTCTAATGAATACAACCGTGTTCTTCCTCAAGAGCAGTTCACTACAAGAGGAAGCAGTACCAACAGTAAACTAATACACAAACTATAAAAACATTTTCTGTGTTCAGTACAAGCTAATACAAGCATCCTGGGGTTTTTAACGGTTGCAGCGATGAACTTTGGTACAAACAAACAGAAATTGTACGCAACACTTATGACAGATGTCTTTGAGGTATGGAATTAAAAGCAGAAATGTGTAAATTGTACAGATTTGAGTTTTTATGTAGGCTTTGAATTCATTCTTTAAGTGTCTGTTTGAGCTATAAAGTTTAAAAATGGCAAAGAAATGCAGTTATTAGGGTAATTATAAGTTCCATATATGTCATATATGTAAGTGATCTTAAAACTGCAATCTGTAGCTTTTGCCTCTGTACTGCCATCTCTGTTTGAAACGGTTGCTTGCAGAATTATTGCAGCATGGATGACAAGCTTAAATTCTCAACAACTGTTGTAAGAACGAGCTACAAACACTGCGGCATCTGCAGTACCCGGACATACGATTATAGTAGCCGGATCTTCTTTCTGTTTACTGATGGACTTTTCTCGCAATGATTTATTATTATAAACATATCGTTGTGAATCGGGGTAAGATTGGAAGATCATATTGAACACTGTCATGTACTTTCTCAGTAACAGATTTTTGTTCATTTTTAATAGGAAAAAGCTACAGATTGCAGCTTTGATCTGCGGCCAGGAAGATGTTGAGGATGTGTTTTTAAGTTTGTGCCCTTCAAACTCCCCATTGCAGATTTTTGCTCATGGGAAATTTATAGATTTGGCGGAATAAAGCGCCTCACTTGTTTTTGTGATTGCTGTGCTTTTCTGTGACACAAAAGAGACAGCCAATCGTTTTCAATTAAACAGTCTGTAGGATTTAATAGCTGCACTGAGACCATCTTACAATGTGTCTTATTTATACTTGTCAAACCTCATACGGTATCTAGAGACCTTCAGCTGTTAATTAAAATGTCTTTTTCATTCTGTTCTGCAGACTGTCTCTTCAAGGTTTGTCCTATGAACAGATACTCGGCACAGAGACAGTTCTGGAAAGCCAAACAGGGCAAACATGGAAGCGGCTCGCAGGGAGATCTCTTTAAGAAACTACAGGTACCCGCATAACACTGCAGCCTGTAGGGGGGCATCTTAGATCTTAAAATGCAGGTGCTTATCCAGTAGAATTGTACTGACATTTGGCTTTTTGTAACACTCTGTTCTCTGCACTACATTTCCCAGCATGCAGCAGAACTGGAGCAGAAACAGAATGACACAGAGAATAAGAAATTGCTTGGGGAAGTCGTCAAATACAGTCGAGTGATACAGGTGGCGCACACTTCCCTCTTCTTATCAACAAATGGTTGTTTTTTCACCCTTCTGGCTGGACATCTAGAACCTTCTGTTTATTTTTGCGCTGTTGCCAAGGCTGCGAGTGTGACGCTCAAGGTCCTTCGACAGCTGATGTGATGCGTGTTCTTGTTGACTTACTGATTACATACATAGTCTGGATTTCAGCATCTGACCACGAGTTGTTCACAGGAAGTGGCCATTTTTTGTGATGTTTAGGGGTTGATAAATCAGAGTTTGGATATAACCCAGAGAGCAAAGTGAAGTATAAAGAGGTCATAAACCCAGCAAACCATGACAAATGTAGCCACCAGTTTTTCCTTGAAAACAATCATTGCAGCAGCAATGAAAAACGTGTAAACCCTGGCTGAAAGAAGTGAGCCAATCAGATTTGTGCTTGCTGTTTCAGACAGCTCCTGCCATTTTTATGTGTGAAACATAACATAGTAAAAATGTATAGATAGTTATATTGAGATATATTTCTGTATAAATATACACATACGTCGCGTACACATACATACATTTAGGAACATTTTTTTTAACACCAAGTCACCTGATCAAACTAGCTCATTTCAGAGGTTGTATGTATTACAACCTAATTTAAAAACATATTAATAATTATGATGTTTCTCAGCTTCTCCATATAAAGAGTAACAAGTACCTGACAGTGAATAAGCGTCTGCCGGCCCTGCTCGAGAAGAACGCCATGCGTGTGTCTCTGGACCCGTCCGGAAACGAGGGCTCCTGGTTCTACATCCAGCCCTTCTGGAAGCTTCGCAGTGAAGGAGATAATGTACGCATCGCTCCACTAACACAACAAACATGTTTTTAACGTACAATCAGCAAAAAGTGCAGCAGTGATTTATGAGGGAGCACACACTCATTTTAAAGAGTGATGTTTGTAAAAGCAGATCAGCTCTCATCGTTATATTAACATCATTGTTTTGCTGTGTTAAACTCATCTGGTCTCTTCTCTTGTTTTCATCTCAGCAACCAAAGTGTGAAGGTATATAACCTGTTTGGAGCATGCTGTGTGTGTGTGTGTGTGTGTGTGTGTGTGTGTGCGCGTGCGTGCGTGCACAGAGACCGTAATGCAGCATGTTAACATGCATGCATCCTGCATCGCTAACAGCCTGCAACACAACTTGTTAACACAGTTTTCTTTCAGAATTTTGCCCTGGTATTTCTTGTTCAAGCCTGCATTTATATTATAATTTAAATTTCAGAAGGTTCAGTTGAGATCGGAACCTCTTAGCGTCGATGGCTTGAATGTCATATTTTCCTTCTACAGTTCATGTGTAGAGAAGAAGAGAAATAATTCTATAAACAACACACTTCAATCATGTTCTGTGCATCACTGTAATGAAGTTTTAGAGTTCAGATCCTTTCAAGTTCATCATTTAAGAGACACTCCACTCAAAAACTGAAAATCAGCCCATAAACTACTCGCCCTCAACATCCTAGTTGTATATGACTGACTTCTCTCAGACGAATGTTATTAAATGATATCCTGGCTCTTCCCGCACCCCAACTACGTTTCAATAACTACGAATATCATTGGTGACTGCAGTCATGAGACACGCGAGGACCAATGAGAGTCAAAGTTATTGACGTGCACCTGGCATGCAGCATGTAGGCTCTACTGATGCATACAGATATTTACAATAAAATGCAGTGCATTGATCTCTGAATATGCTCAAAATATCAAACATTTTTTTTTTACAAAAGTATTGTTTCACTTCAAAAGACATTTATTAACAAACTGGAGTGGTATGGGTTACTGTTATGATGGGTGGATGTGCATTTTGGAGCTTTAAAATCTCGGGCACCATTCACTGCCATTATTTAATATAACCCTGATTCTGTTTGTCTAAGAAGCAATTCAGATACACCTGGGATACCTTCAGGGTGAATAATTCATGGGCTGATTGTCAATTTTGGGTGGAATATCCCTTTCAGCATGCCATGAATATTTCATGTCTGCTGTGCTGTGTTTATTTGAGGAATTAATTAGTCCTCTTGTATTATAGGGTGTGGTTTAGACTGATCTGTAATACAGTATGAGTGTCTCTAGTCGTGTCTCTAGTCACTGTAAGTGTCACCAGTGTTAAACTGCATGTCACAGGATGTGATGTCATGTTTCCTTTGATGTGAAAAAACACCAGTGCGTATAAAATGCAACCGTATGAGATCGAATGCAGGGATATATACATATATACTTATGTGTGTGTGTGTGTGTATGTGTGTATGTGTGTATGTGTTTGCGTGTGTGTGTGTGTGTGTGTGCGTGT